>JABFQD010003511.1:0-13093 GCA_022817045.1 Psix sp. ZL-2020 | reverse complement strand
GAAAATCACCTATGCTGGTAAATCCAATAAATTTTACTTGCAGTGTTTGAATTCAGTGTCTGACTGAATTTTTAAACAGCGCCTGATTGTTAAATAAAATAAAATTGTTAAGTGTTAGTTGTATTGATTGTGATTAGCGGCCAACCAACATATTAATTATATTTGATTCATTATAAATTAAATTGTATTTAATAGAAATTAAACAGTGATTTAAATTTTATTTTAACTTTGTTATTGACATAGAATATGAAATTTATAATGTTTTGATTTGGGCATTTCATTTGTATATTTTCATGTTAACCTAGTAAAACTTGTGTCTTTCTCGATTTCACCAATTTGACAAAATCGGTGTGCTCGCTATGACACAGCTGCGTTGGTTGAGCTATAAAGGTTAATCATTGCAAGGCGAACAACATAGTAAGTAATGGGAGGGCAACGCAAAGTTGGCCAAACGGCGTGATAGTGCGGCGAAAAACGGTTCTTGTTTTAACCGTCCATCCTAAATTTCATTTTTCGACTGGGCCATCGTAATTGATCAGAATTAGTTTATTGCCGCAATTAACTAATTTTAGCAGTTTACTATAAATCAAAGAAGCTTGCGGTTACAAATAGTCCCCTCCGAACACTTCTAAACTACGGCTTGAAAGCTCAGTAGTCCGCGGAACTATAATTTACAATGGTTTGGCTGAGGCGTAGTATGTTGACAGATGATCAAATTTAGAGCATTTCATTTGGCATATTATCGTAATCAGTGAAAACCATCTAAATATTGCACTCAGATTGGTAATCTGCGGTAGATGAGTGGCTCTGTGACTAAGTATTATATATTATATTATTCAGGTTGATTTTTTTACCTTGACACAATTAAATATCTTGAAAAGAATCGTATCAAGAAATGTTTCGAATGAAATTTGTTTTTCTCAGAGGGGCCTATTGGATGATTATAATCTCAAACTATCACCTCCACCTCCTGAAGGTAGAGGTGGAGCAACTTGCGAATTTTAAATGGGAACCCACATTTTTTATAACGGATTCGGATTTTCCACAAAAAAAATTTTGAAGATTTTGTTTGAAACATTTTTTTTATTTTCTTTTAGATAGCACTGTAATCATAGAAAATACAATTTTTCGCAATTCTGGTGAAATCGCACCAGGAGGTGAAAAAATTAATGGTGTTTTTAAGAATCTTATCATTATTGATAAAAGTGAGCAACCGCAACCTCTGATAAAGAGCGGGGGTGAGAGTAACTTTTAAATTTCTCATCGAACAAATTTCAAATTACTATAACATCGTTAACAACATTCAAAACTGAATGAAGTTGGGCTAAAAAAGTATAACTCTACCAAGATCTTCTTGCTAAAACGTTCCAAAATAAAAAACAAAAATAAGTTTTTGAAAATTTAGGTGAGTCCTCTTGCCTCTCCCCAACGGGGTGTAACTCGTAAACACGAGTTAACAATGGAGCAAGTTGGAAGTAATATGGAAATTTTCAATAAAAAGACTCTCTCTCAATAAGAGCTTATTAACATTAAATTTTTCTTCATTCAGGGAATACATTTTCCGCATTAAACTATGCGGTTCTTCCTTTGCTACAGCCCTTTTGTGATATCAAGAATTATCACGCCGGTTGTGATAGTTGGCATTGATAATCTCTGCGTCAACAAATTCAGAAGCCATGTATTCGTAATAGCCTTCGTTCATGATAGTGATACGATGCGTTGTTTTCTTGACTTCATTAAGATTATTAAAAAATATCACTTCCGCAGAAGATAAATAGCGACACAATGTAATATCTACAATTAATGAAAAAATTTGTTCTTAAAATAGTTTGCACTTAATTTATTTTTTATCATCAATCAGTATATAATCCATTAAGTATCATTCGATTTTTTCATTAGGTTGTTACACGGTAACGAGTGGCTCGAAGCTCCCGTATGATTCCGCAGGGTAGGTAATTGTTTATTGAAATAAAAAAGGTCGCGAGTATGGTGGTTAACGGTGGCGCGCAAACTTTAGCGCGTTTTGGCAACTTTGAGCGCGCGTTAAACGACACAGCACAAAATAATAAAATAAAACAAACTTACTATTATTGGAGAGCTCATATGGGTTGAACCTAGGAGAGTGACGACTAATGCAGGCACCAGCAAGTGAGAATAATTCGGCCCCAATTTATAGTAGTGACGGCGGCACAGCTGCCAAAATCAATTGATAGCTGATTTTGATTTTAACAGGGATTTCCTTTTTTTTTATTCTGGGCTCATCTATAATCCTGTAGATTGTAAGAAGAGGGTCCAGGACACATTCATTGAAAAGTAAAAGATCAACCTCCTCTTTGATCTATACAATTACTTTCTGCGCAAACTACATCGCTTTCTGAAACTTAATGCCAATGACAAAACTTACTAAGGAGGTTTGGTCAGTCAGAGTTATCCTAAACCTGAACCTTTCAATACCGGTCTCGAGTGAATACGATCAGCTCTACTTGAATAAATTCTGATGATATTTTCTTTATTAACGTATAATGAACATAATTACTTTTTGTCTGAATTTTATTATATTTAGTGTTCTAGACTGCTGAATATTTAAATTTAATATTTTAAAAATCATAAACAATATAAGCAGAAATTTAATTTTTCATTTCGTAGTATACTTGTTTTTTTAATAAAATTTTATTTATTTTTGTATAACAGAAATTAAAATCATTTAAATGTTTTTCAATTTAATTAAATAAATTTCTCTCAAATGTTCCCAAATTCGGCATCATGTATAGCTCGCGTGATATCTAAAATCAATCTTTATTTCCTATCTGGGTGCAAACTCTTCAACAAGGCAGCTACATATTTGCTGAAGTGATCAGAGTCACTCATAATTGGTGGAGGAGGAATATTTATTGCGATGACTTGCTGCATAAATTTTCTCGCTCCTGCTGAACGGCGTTGGCTCTTGCTTGCTTATTGCAACCTGGAATTTACGATAAAATTGTTTTATTACTAAAGATAGATAAATATAAAAAATATAGATTACACAAGCACAATAGTACATACGATTCCTTTCTCTGAGGTATTGCCTACCAGCAGCAACAACGGACATTTAATTTTCATCTAGATTTTTTTGCACTATAAGACAGAGTAAAAATTTAATATTGAATCAAATTTCATGAAAACATATAGTAAGTCTGAACTTGTTTGTTTTTAAAATCTGAATAACGAAAAACTGGTTACAGCGGTCAATGTTATTCCTGATTCTTTGTTGATTAGGCAAATCTGCATTATAAAGAGAAAGAGGCCTCCGAGTCACAACAGGTGGATTAGAAATGCGCTGTAGGTGATTTGAATTTGCAGATGATGGGAAACTATCTTGGACCGTTGTCAATCGAGAATGTTGAAGACCTTGTGTTCTAGCTTGCGAAGAGGAGGAATATTGCTGTGGTCGGCACGAGAAAGGTGGACAAACAATAAAGCGCGTTGCAGCATTGTTAGCCGCGTTTGTTGAAACTTGAATACTTGATAAGAGATCAGGAGAGGACGATCGGCGGTAGTTACTAAATGAGAGTAACAACATTGTAAAGAAAGATATTTTATGTCGTTATAGATTGAATATTATTACTGTTTATCAAATAATAATTAATTGCCAAATGGCTGTTGAAATACCTAGTGGAAGGTTAATGTAAATTCTCGGAATACAGCGTCGGACCGTTGCTAGTCGCTGTTGTTGTTGCTGGAGAACTTAATGGGATAGAAGGAGGGGACGATGCGGACAGTGGTTATTAAACGAGAGAGGAAAAGTTGTAAAAGAATAAATTTGTTTTATTCATGAATTGAATGTTCACGCTGTAATCAAGAAACAAAAGAATTAAAACTGGCTATTAGTGAGAGAAAGATACAAATATTCATCACACAGTATCAGATCATTGTTGGCTGCTATCATCGGAGCTGGAACACTTGATGAAGAATACGGAGGAATCAATGGACGATAGTAACTGAACAGAAGAGGCAATGTTGTAATAGAAGAGTTTTTTTATATGAAACGATATTACTCGTAATCAATAAATTTCAACTGGTTGTTGCAATACCGAGTAGAAGGCTGATTCCACTGTTGATTTCGAAAGTGGGCTGAATTGATAAGACCTTTTGGCTGATGCAAAATTAATAACGCTTGTGGCCCAGTAGGGGCATATGAATTTAAAAGAGCATGAGATGTTGATGGCAAAATTTCGTCACCATACTGACACGAAAAATAGTCTTAAAACATATAAATACGAACTACGATTTTGCGAATAACAGATTAATAGGTGTAATGCGTAATGAAAAAAAAGTAAACAACAATTAATAATACTGTTCCAATTATGTGTAACCACAATAGTATGAGTAAAAATCAGTACTATAGATCTAAATAAAGAAAGTCGAAATGATTTAATCCCCTTCCGAGAGTCAAATTGGCTTACCATTTTAGTTTGAAAATCATGAGGCATAAAACTGTTTTAAAATATTTTCTTCGCTGCCAAATAATGGTTCAGTCGAGTTGAAATGAGTACTATAGTCAAAAATAAAGAAATTTAATTTTTGTATCTCCTCCCGAGAATTGAATCGATTTGGAAAAATTCTCGTCAAATCATTAAATATAAAACTTTTCTCTTAATTATATTCATCACTACCAAATTGTATGGTTCATTCGAGTGAAAAAAAAGTACTATATTTGAAATTTCCGAATATCGGATTTTGTTATCCTCTTCCGAGAGTAAAATTAGCAAGAAATTTCAACATTTGCTTCCAAAGGTTAAATGGGTTTGCAATTTGTTTAATTAATATTACTGTTCAAAAATCTGATATGTCACATAATATGAAAAATTATATTCACTCTAACGTAGAAGATCTTTATTGTATATTATTTCCAGAAAAATGTGTCATTCAATATATTCCTGTACATTTATGCAGCATTTAATATAAAGAAATTTGATTATTTTATGTTTATCTGTTCCTTTTCATCAATTATTTATTTCAAATAGTTTCCATTTAGTCTAACCTGAATCTGTTGAAATTTTTCTCCACTTCATTTCGAAAATGAAATTGTTTTAATCATTAATAAAAAAAACTATTTCATTCACCTGGAAAAAAATGCTATTATAATTTAACGCTATATATATATATATATATAAACAGCTTTGGTGTGGTGTTTAACTGAAGGATATTGTATAATTAAATTTGAATAATTACAAACGTTTTCTGAAATCAATGTTTTGTTTCTCATTAACCAAACGGCGCTGAATTTCTCTATAACAGGCTGTAAATGACATTATTTAAATATAGTTTGTTTTATTGCATAATAATTGAATTGAATATTGTAAATGACCTAATAAAATGACGTTTAAAAATTTTTCAAATATTCTTCATTAGCCCTAATTAAACTTTTTTGAGTAAAATAATTAAAAATGAATGAATTAATTCTAATTTCTGACACTGTTAACTAATTAAAATAAAACGACGACTGATAACAATAATTCATTAGAGAATAAAATTTACAATTTATTAAAAAGGATTTGATAACTTTTAGCTTAATCTTTACAATAGATTTAGCTTAAGGTTTCAAACATTTGTCTAATTCGTAAAAAATAACAAAAAATTAGGAACTTGAAACTAAAATTTTATTACATTTATTCAAATGAATAGCTTTATTGAACAGAGTTAGAGAAACAATGTTTACTTATAACTTGAATTAATTTTTATTGTCGAATAAAATCTTCATTCATGAAGTGCATACAATAATAAAATAATAACATATCATATCATGAATAATAAACTATATTACGTGTATCTAAAACATACATTCCACGTAATTCGCTAGAACATTGTTACATTTAGTGGCGAATTATGTGAAATAATTCTATGATAACTCTACCAATAAAATATTGAACTGAGATTCGATATTTGTAATCTCATTAAGACTTGATTTCTATACACAAAGATTTGTTATAAACAAATCATTGAATAAATATAAAATTGAAATTATGACTTGCGTTGGACCAAAAATATTATATAAAAATAGGGTAAAATGTGTAAAATATTTATCATAATGGCTTGAATTACAAGCAATCATGTGCTAATGACAACTTGATTGCTATTCATAATGGAAGATTCTGGCTGTGACTTGACATATGCGCATGGCAAGTACAAATTTAACAATCAAAACGCTCGATAGAAAATGCAAATAATAAATGTTATGTCACACTCGAAGCAACGAGAATGCAAAACTTGTCGTTCTTTATCTAAATTTGGTCGTTAAAAAAATATGTCTCGCAAATTCGGAATGTTTATTCGACCGCTCGGGCCTCTGGCAAGAAACTTTCCCAGTGTTTAATAATTTGGTTCTGGTGCTGCAGCATTGCTGACAGATATTCAATCAATTGTTTCTTGAAATCTGTAATCCTGATTTTTTCAAGTCGCTCGATTTCTTTTTTAATCATCTTTGAGATATTCTCAAATTCTTCCTGTCCTCTCTCTACTTTTGACTCCCACTCGACTACTTCCGTTGCAGTTTGGTTTATCTTATCGTTGCGTCCAGACTGTTCGTAACGTGCTTTTATCTTGCGCTTTTTATTCAACATCATTTGCGCATGCTGACAATTTTGAAACACTTTTACACGTTCGTGTAAAACATCCTAAAAATAACACATACATTAAAATATTTCATTTTACTCATTTTACTTCATATTAAAAATAATCATTTTAATTTATGCCTCGTTTGCAAAATTTACCTTAATTGCGCCGATAAGAGCAACGTAATCGTGTAACATCTCTCCAAATTGGTAAAGATCACTGTTACTTTGTGCTATTCTAACTGCCTCGACTTTTTCAAGAGTCTCAGCCAAATGTGCCAATGCTCGTCCAAGAGAAGCACTTGGTTCACTAAAACTAAGGACAGCAATCGATTTAGCTGTGGCGCCGGTATAGGTTGCCAATTCTCTGCGTTGATGGGTGAGGGTCTCCACTGCTAAAGACAAGGCACGTAATTGTGTGTCCAAGGAGTCTACTTTCATGGTGATTTCCCCAAACCACTATAGATAAAATATGGTCCTTTTATTATTTTACATCAATATAAACGTATTTTGAGATGAATTACTACAACAAAATCTGAATCATACTTTAAGAATCTTTTAAAATATCTAAATATTACATATTGTGTATTTATTAATCAAAATATGACAAACACTAATCGAACTACTCATTTTAATTAGTTCAGTGTTTTCAATTTTTCAAACAAGGAACACACAGAAGTTATTGATTCAAGTTTACAATATATTCTTTTATTGATATTATTTTTATATAATTGTATTAGAATAATAAAAATGTGATAAATTAAATTATTAAAAAGAAATTAATACTATAAATATGAGCAAAAATGAATGAACATAAAATGATTAAACGATTTAATTCGAATTCTACTTTCATCCACTGAGAGATGCACTCTCATAATCTTGGTTTTTAAAAATGTACGTACCTCCCGATCCTAATGCAAGCAATAAAACCATTTATAACTTATCTTAATCAACATCACATGCAAAATAAGAAATTCATAAAAGTAACTAATTATAATTAATTAACTAATTTGGTAATCAACACAAAATTATATTTCAACATTTACTTTCACGTTACGCATTCATATAGAAATTAACCTTCCATTTTTCACATCAACACTCAAATAGTTAGTAATTATCTATCCTTTTTTTCATTCTAAAAGAAATATTCTTACCGAGTCATTTTCATCCATCTTATAAGTGATCTTATTTACAGTTTCGCCGACTTTATTAAAGAGTCTCATAACTCCTGCGCTGCTTAAAGCAGATGTACTAGTAGCCCTGGGAAGTTCCATATCTGAAATAAAATTAGATATAAATTTAGATAAACATGCTATTTTATAAATCTTACGTCAGTTTTCATTCTCGCAATCTCGCAAACAAAACTAAAAATGTGATCTAAATTGATTTTATAAAAATCTTATCAAATAAAAAAGAAATGTTGAAATGCAATTGTACCTGCTTCCAAAAATTCTCTGAAACAAGGATCTGCGTTTAAAATCGGGTGAGATGCTGTTCTGTTTAGATATCGCTCCAGAGCTGCTCTTCGTCTTTCGATGAATTCCGATGAGCTTGAATTTTGATCCTGAGTTTTATCGCCAGACATTTTTATTTTCGTAGTCCCTAAAACAAAACATTCCTTTCATAAAAACATTCAATTATTATCACTAAGATTCTATATTTTAAAATTACACGAATAATCTTTGGATTCAATATTTTGGCTCGATTTTTTTGTTCTTACCTAAAGCATTTTTTTCTGGCGCTGGTGGAATAATTCTTCCATTCCTTAAATATTTCTCAGTTAACTTATCATGCAAGCCAAGAAAATCACTAAACCGTCTAACGACGCTGAAGGATCTTTTACGGAAAATGGGCATATTTGTCCTGGTTTCGACTCTGTAAGCGACGTAAGCTCCCATTCCTTCACCGACCTTTTGAGGCGACGTAACTGTTATTTTTATAAAAGCTTCTGAAGAATCTGGTGGCACCTAATAAAACAACACAAAACGTTCCATAACTAATATACTTGATAAAATTAATAACTGTCAACATCCAAAAACAGAAAAACATTTACCTCATCTAAATTACTGGATTGCAATCCGCCAGATATGTTTTGGTCACTAACATCATTAATTGGGACTTCATGTAAATCACCGATGTCGTCATTAGATGGAAGCAACGGCGGGCTAAGAGGTCCCGGGGTCTGCACCGATCCTCCCGATAGTGAATTATCGTCGGCAGTATCTCGCAGAGATAGCTTTGGCAATTCTGTTACCACTGTCGAACTTCCATTAAACGAAGGAGTTTTCGATATTTGACTTTGTTCCTGTTCATAAATAACAAATTCCAACTTAAAATGGTTGTATTATTTTATTCCCTAAATATTATTATTACAACAATTGAATATATTTGTGAACTTCTTACATAAACCATATTTAACAATTACACTTCGTTCCAAATGTATAATTAAAACTGAATTTTTTGTTCCCGAAGTCGATAAGAAAATGAATATATATAATTAAGATAGCAGCAGTCTGAGAAAAGTGCACTAAATACTGTTCAAATGGTTTATCTTATTTGATTAATTTGAATATAAACTTGAAGTTAAGAAACAAAATAAATAAGGAATGAACGTAACATTATAGTAATCTAGATATTGTTCTTCAAAGTTGACGATCAATTGAATAAGTATATGAAATAGCTATCTTTTACATTACGAATAAACAGTTACAGTGATAGGTAATTGAATGTAATAGCAGGGGAGTCCAAGGTTAATTTACTCAGAACTTATTATCAACATTATATTCTCACAAAAGTACAAATATTTGTAAAAAGCAAAAAAAAAATACAAATCTGCAATTTTCCAAGTTTCATCTAACTTCAAATGTCAAACGAAATATGAAATTCCATCGCTTCAACTACGTATCTAAAACCAAACGTACATGAAATCATAAAATTTAAAACGATCGACTATCGTTAAATCACCCCAAATTCCCAATTGAATATAAAAAACAATTAAATCCTCGAATAAAGATAACAAAGCGTGACTAATAATTCACAATATCTGACGTTATTTATAGCTGTGAATCGATACCTTTCTTTATCATGGAGAACAAAATGACCCAAACTTTTCAATACTGATATTCAAATAAAACAGATTTTACATCATTTCAAACCGTACATTATTACAAAGAAATATTTATGAAACATAAACCGACTTCAAAAGGTAACAATCGTATGCGATAACGAGCGGCTTTGTCACGTGAACAAGTTATCGAAAAAGGTTTAAGGAACATCGCCAAGTTGTTTCAAAAGTTCGCAACCGTAAGTCAAACAATAACCTGAACAGCGGAGGCAAAGATATCGTCGTCGTCGTCTTCGTCGGCCAAATCGTTTTTGAAGGGATCCACGTTGTCAAAGAGAGGAGGTTCCTTGCTGTCTGCCATTTCTCGAGTTTGTTTATAAACCGCTAGCTACGTGAGTTGTTGTGCGCGTAAACGAAAAGCAGCTTCGGCTGAAGGCGCGCGCGTTTCACAGTCGTGGTTTTTGCATGTGAGAAAGCGAAAACAAGATTCGGAACGACACGTTCTGTCAAATCGACCGTCATTCGAAAGGGATCGGCCCCCTTTAGGAGCGGTTTCCACTGCAGAACGTCAAAACGCCGCAGATTACCCCACGCGTCACTAAACTAGTTACTTTCTGGGGGAAAACTTCGACCATCTGTCACTTTTTTCCCGCGAGAGAGAGAGAGAATTTTTAAAGCAACGAGCTGTCGAGCTATGTAATACGGACGGTTGGCAGCACTGCGTACAAATTATAAACATTTAATCAGAAACATAAATGATTGACATGATATTAGCAGGTAAATGACGACAATTTTACTGCGAAGACTGGCGATCTCCTCCCATCTTCGATAATAGACAAAGATAATAAAACACTTTTGCGCCATCTAACGATCGATTCGAAGTACGAACGACCATAATAACAATAATATTGAGATAATAGAAAAGGAAATATTGCTCATGAAGAGCTGTCAACAAAAATAAGTATGGTAATTAGGATGAGGAAAATAAGAATGGTTTAGTGTTTAGGTGAGTTTTTTTTATATAATAATTGTCAGTCGAAGCATTTTTAGGTTAAATTGTTTATGCACGTGTTTATCTTGACTGAGGATAGCAAGTTTGTTTTGGTTTTTCAGATTCAAAATTCGAGAATCGAACTTGTTAAAATGCTGCATGAAGTGTTGTTTTCCCTTTGGGGATGTTCAACGAGCGTTAATGAAATTTTGGAAGTTGATGTAAGTGCGAAGTATAGGAAATGATTTTAAATTTGCAAAAACAAATGATTTCTAGTTGTTATGAAAAGATGTATTTTCAGATATCTGATTTGCAAAAATATATGCATCCTGGAGAGTGCAGCATAATAACTAACATATTATTGATTGTTCAGGACTTCAACAGTATTAGAAAGTTTATTAATTCGTACTCTTTGATCAACTATGATATTGGCTGCTCTAATGGTAACTATATTTGAATATTTATGACAATAATAATTGTTAAAGACATGTGTTTATGTTTTCCTAGTTATTTTTTCAAACTATTTTATATTGTATTATTTTACTATTTACATAATTTCATATCCACTGATTCCTTTAACACATGTTTAGTTTGGTTTTTTCTATTTTTTATGTCGCATTCTTTAAAAAATCTATACTGATTTTTATTTTCATTTATTTTTATATTTTTTATATTTTTTATACTTTATATTTAATATAAAATTAGTAATAATTACTTTCATTATTATTACCAAAATGTCAAGTTGAAAATGAGGATTAATTTATGTATTATTTTAGAAAACGAAAAATATAAACATGGTATGTATATTCGAGCGCTGTGTGATGGCATGGATAAAGTGTTGGAACCTTTTCGTGTCGAAGTTATAGAGCTTGAGAAGTTGGTTTTAAATGATGCCTATGTACCCATAAGTTTGATATACCACAAAGTGCAAAAATACAGTTGCCTTTTCTACAGTTTGAACTCAATTATTCGAACGGTATTATATTTTTATATTCAAAACCTTAGTCAGTTTACAATTATTTTTTATCAGTCAAACCAAAGAATTCTATAATAATCAAACGAATTTCAGATTGAAACTCAGAATTTATATGGCTGCAAATTGTTGCAATGTTTACACAGCAGAATACACACAGGCATACCAGAAGTAAAAGCGGCTTTGGAAAAGTGAATTTCTATTTTGTTTATTTGCGTTGTGTGTTTGTTGAATTGTTTATAACATTTGAAATGATTGCATTTTTTTATTTCAGAATGATGCACTATTTACATGTTGTTTTTTACAAGCAATTAACCAGCTGGCTTTTACACAGTTACTTAGAGGATACTTACAAGGAATTTTTTATACAAAAATCCGAAGACATTTCAAGCGCCGCGTCTTCAAATAATGACACGTTAAGTTTTTCGAGTGATCACGTGTTATTGAATGGAGACAATAAAATGTGGGAATACGACATTCAAACTGATTTGTTGCCATCTTATATAAGGCCGGAGTTAGCTTCGAAAATTTTAACAATTGGTCAAACTGTTATAATGTTTAAAAACGACATTCGTTATCAAAAAGGTTGAATGATGTTTATATTATATGAATAGCAAACAATTTTTAATTATAACTAACTATAAAATGTAATGTTTAGTTTTTATCATACTGTATACATCAAATAGTACGATAACAATTATTTGTTAGATTTCAGTATTGACAAAAGAATAGAATTAACTATCTGGGGAGAAAAAGAGAAGGAATATTATCAAAAGCTGCTTTATTTGCAAGCAAGACAAACGTTCGTAGCTTCGGATTTGGAACGTGTAATAGACGAGCTTAAGCGATGTGTTGAAGAGCGTCTTTGGGTTGTTACCATGGAAGAGGCGCAACTTGTACAACAGCTGAAACTTTTAAAAGAATTTTATTTAATGGGTCGTGGCGACTTGTACTTGGAATTTATTAAACTTAGCTCTGATATATTGAACAAAACGCCAACCAATCGAACGACGAGCGAAATCAATCTTGCTTTTCAGTTGGCTTTGAGAAAAACATCATTTAGCGATGAAAATTCCATGGATAGTTTCAGCTTCCATGTCGCGGTTCCTCCAGCTGAAAATCAAGTTGAGGAGAGACTTGATTCAGAGGAAATTTCGGAAAGAGAACGAGAAGATCCAATCGGTATTAATTATTCAATTATTTTTACATGTTAATGCTATTGACAAACAAACTTTATTGTTTATGTTAATTAAGAAAATATTTTTTCAAACTAATCAAATAGTAATTTAATAATTATAATAATAGATCAAAATTTATGATAATTTCATACTATATCCTCAAAAACATTCTTATAAAAAGAAAATTAATCTTTGAAAATTGAAATTAATGAAGGACACATGATAAACTGAATCAGTTTTCTTAACTTTCTCGAAATAATTATTTATTAACTTTTTTTAATTTCCAGTCAAAAT
>JABFQD010003510.1:0-13093 GCA_022817045.1 Psix sp. ZL-2020 | reverse complement strand
TTTCCACAAGTAATATATAATAATATATATTATATATTATAATACAATGATCTATTTATAGAATATAAGAAGCCATAAAATAAATCCCTTGGAAAATAAATAATTTCTTGAATTCATCAAAAATTGAACAAAAAATAATTGAACATAATTTATTCACAGATTATTTAGTTGCTGTCATGGAAGGATTAACATGGTTTGTTCATGTATGCTTCTTAATCAACATGCGCAAAGGTATGTGTGCTGATTCTCGTGGCCCAGCACCGATAAAGGTATTGCTGTTTTTATTGCTCGGAATATCCATTTTGATGTTAGGAAATTCTACCTACCAGGACACCAGCAGTAGCAACCAAAACATAAATTTAGGATTTAGCATCAGTAATATTATTTTTTTGACGTTACATTGCATTTCCTTAATCCCAGGAAAAATATCCACTGAGTTGATAAGAAGAAATCAAAGATACAGACAAGTAATACAAGTTTGATTATTAGTGATTTATTAGGTTCGTGTAATTTGAAATAAGCATAATTTAAAATTGCCATTTTATAGATCGATGAACATACTTCTCTTTTAAGTAATGTTTCGACTTCTTATATCACGTTTAACGAAGAGCCAGAGTTGAGCTATCTGGGAGTGGCGATGCAAAGTATCTCACTGACGTCTAAGTTATTATTCAAATGGGTTACACCATTGATTGAAAAAGGCACCAAAGACTTACTAAAACACGCAGATGATCTGTATGATCTTCCAGATCATATCAGTACCAACGCCATTAGACATAAACTAGATAAACAAATTCATATTATGGTAGGTCTTAAAAACACAAATATGTATTTCATTTAATATTCTATAATTAATATCATATATCAAATTATGAAAACTATAAATAACTAATTTTATTTTTTTCATTTCAGACTGCACGCGATAGAAGTAGCTCAACAAATGAAATCGTTTCAAATTCTGACCTAAATATTGGCAGTCGCATTTCATTAATTAGACTTCTTCACCGATGTTTCGGCTGGCAATTTTACTTAGTTGGAATATTAAAATTAATGGCTGATTTAAGTGGATTTATGAGTCCTATATTGCTCAACAAACTTATCGGATTCATCGAAGATGCCAAAGAACCCATTTCCAAAGGATACATTTACGCATCGCTCATGTTTTTAATCACCGTGTTTGGTGAATATTTTTTGTTGGAAAGAAAGGAAAAATATTAACGACAAACAATTGACCAGTTTTTAATTTGTGTTTTTATAGGTGCTCTCTTAAACGCTCACTTTACATTTTGTATGTCGTTAGTCGGTTTAAAAATACGCGCCAGTATAGTTACATTAGTTTACACTAAAGTAATTCAGTCATTAAGTATAAAACTGCACCAAGTATTTAGTTTTGGAGAAATCATCAACTTTATGAGCACTGACGCTGACCGCATCGTGAACAGTTGCGCGAGTTTCCATACATTATGGAGTATTCCGTTCCAAGTGAGTTTATCTGACACTCTATAAGCAAATTCAAATGCAGCATTTTTAAATAATTCGTTTCAGTTGGTAATAACAATGTATCTCCTGTATCAACAAATACAATATTCGTTTCTTGCTGGTGTCGGATTCACCATTTTTCTGATGCCAATAAACAAAGTTATTGCCAACAAAATAGGCAAGCTCAGTACAAAAATGATGAGTTGCAAAGATGAAAGAGTTCATCTCATGGGCGAAACGTTGCGAGGACTCAAAACAATTAAACTGCATGTTTGGGAAGATTATTTTTTACGGAAAATATTTAGTGAGTAAAAAAGTTTCATATGCAATTTATAATATACAATTTTTAAATTGGTTAGTAATTGTAATATCGATATCTTTTCAGAACATCGAGACAGTGAAGTAAAGTATTTGCGAGGAAGAAAATATCTCGACGCAATGTGTGTGTACTTTTGGGCCACAACTCCAATTATTATAGCCTTGTTGACATTTTCGACCTACATTTTATTGGGCAATGTGCTGAATGCGAAAACTGTTTTCACTACCATGGCGTTATTGAATATGCTGATAGGACCATTGAATGCTTTTCCTTGGGTATTAAATGGTTTAACAGAAGCCTGGGTGTCTATTAAGAGAGTACAAAAATTGTTAGATGTATGTTTCAATAATTTATTTATTTATTTATTTTTATTTAAATAGATAGTTATCAACAATTATTCTAGTTACTATTACATATTTTGTAGGTTCCAAATCTAGATATGAATAATTATTATAGCAATCCACCGGATGATCTTGATGTATATTTTTCAAAAGGTACTTTTTGTGTCACTCCTTCGAAAGAGAGAATTTCCTCAGGTTTAGAATCAGAAGGCGCCATTTCAACTGATGAAACGCTATTTGTTTTGAAAGACCTCGACATAAGTATTATAAAGGTATTGTTTTTTTTATATTATTATTAAGGAATTTTAGTGTATAAATGGTGTATAAATACAAATTTTATGTAATCTATTTTTTTACATTTAAAAATCAATGTTAACAATTATTTTTTGCTTTAATATTTTTACAGGGACAATTAGTGGGCATAATCGGGAAAGTTGGCAGTGGAAAATCTTTACTAATTAATGCGATTCTGGGTGAGATGATCAAATTAAAAGGAACTATTTCAGTTAAAAATATAAATCATGGTATCGGTTATGTTAATCAAAATCCTTGGATTCAACGAGGAACAATAAGAGACAATATCTTATTCGGCAAATCTTATGACGAAACCAAATATCAGTAAGCTCTTGAATATTGTAAATAATTGAATGATTTTCATTTCTTTTTTTAGTGCTGATGTTTTCTCATAGCAAAATGTATTCTTTCAGTTCCATTTTGAAATCCTGTGCTTTATTGGATGACATTGAAAATTTTCCGAAAAAGGACTTGACTGGAGTGAGTGAAATCGGAAGTACTTTAAGCGGTGGTCAAAAAACAAGGATAGCCTTAGCCCGGGCTCTGTACGCAGAAAAAGACATCTATTTATTCGACGACATTTTAGCCACATTGGATACGAACGTTGCTCGACACGTATTTCAGAACGTCATTCACAATTTATTAAAAAACAAAACAAGAATCATTTGCACTCATCAAATTAAGTACCTGGTTCACGCAGACGCAGTGATCAGCATGTCCAATGGACGAATCACGAAACAAGGCAACCCAAAAGAAATACTGCCTGATTACGAGGACTACCTGCTTTCTTCCGAATCCTTCGATTCGATTGTAGATTCGCCAACTTTTGACGAAGCAAAACCAGAGTTTACTTTGTTTCAAACAAATGACACCGATTCACTGTTGGACAATGAAATCGTGGAAAAAGGTTCGGTTAAAATGGGCGTCCTGGTTTCTTATTTGAACGCCGTTGGCAAATTTTTGCTTACGGCCATTTTATTTTCTATCATAACAATGCAAAGTTCAAAAAACGTTACCGATTTGTGGCTGTCCTTTTGGGTCACTCACGCAAACGATTCGAGTTTGAACCAAAGTTCTGTTGAAAGACTCGTACACAAGTTCTCCAAAAACGGCGTCTCTGATTATTTGATTATCTATGCGATTCTTGCTTTCGTAAATTCGTTTTGTACGCTGATTAGAGCTTTCATATTTGCATATGGTGGACTTCAAGCAGCGACTGTTTTACACAAAAAACTACTCAAGACTGTTATGATGGTAACTTTTCATAAACTTTTAGCTTTTTAGTACTTCTTTTAACCCTTTACATAAACACCTTCTCTTTTTCAGGGACAAACGACATTTTTCGATATGCAATCGAGTGGAAGAATCTTGAATCGGTTTTCGTCAGACACATATACCGTCGATGACTCACTTCCGTTCATCGCAAATATTTTGTGTGCCCAACTTTTTGCCTTGCTTGGCACTATTTTCGTCACAACTTACAGTTTGCCTTGGACGATTCTAGTAATTGTGATTGTGCTACCTTTTTATAATTCAATACAGAATCAATACAGGTATTTGATAATCAACTTGAATGATTTTGTTGTTTCCTTCATTTAATCATATTTTAATCGTTTGAAAAACATTTTACAGATCTACTTCCCGCGAACTAAAACGATTATCCAGCGTCACTTTATCGCCATTATATAATCACTTTAACGAAACAATCGAAGGCCTAAGCAGTATAAGAGCTTTTCGAGTAGTTCAGAGGTTTATCACAGACAACGACATGTATTTGGAAGCTAATCAGAAAGCGCAACTTGCGTCCTTTGCAGTTTCACAATGGCTTTCCTTGCGCCTTCAATTGATAGGTGCGCTTTTTTTAGGAGTCGTGTGTTTGGTTGCGGTTATTCAACATCAATACGATCAGTCTAATGTAGGACTGACAGGACTTGCAGTTACTTATATTATATCTTTGTCTGGCTTATTGTCAGGCGTTATTAACGCATTTACGGAAACAGAAAGAGAAATGGTCGCAGTCGAGCGAATCAAACAGTATTTGGATCATGTTCCAAACGAAAACCTGATTGGCATTAGTTCACCTTACGCTTGGCCAATGCAAGGAGTTATTGAATTTAGAAACGTAATTTTGAAATATAGGTAATTTGGAATTAAGCTTTTATATTGTAACATAAAGCTTTCAGGTTTTGAAATATTTTAAATAGGATGAAAATCGTATTTGGAATTAAAAGTTTCTGTTAATAGTTGATTAGGAGGAATAAGATTATAATAAAACTACTTCTTATCAGGGAAAATATTCCGCCATCTTTGAGGGGAATATCATTTGTAACGAGGCCAGCTGAGAAAATTGGTATTGTTGGAAGAACTGGGGCTGGCAAAAGTTCGATTTTAACTTCCATATTCAGGCTTACGGAAGTAACTTCAGGAGAAATTTTGATTGATAATGTCAACATCTCTTCTCTGCAAATTAACGTATTAAGGTACTTTAGAAATGTCTGAATTAAACAAAATATATGTACTGAATAAAACAAAATATAATTTTATAATGTTGGTATTCAATTAAAAATCTTATTTTGATAAAAAGACTTACTTTAAGTACAATTTTATCTTTTATTTTATAGATCCAGATTAGGAGTAATACCACAAAGTTCTTTCTTATTTCGAGGAACAATAAGAGATAACATTGATCCATTAAACGAATACACGGATACTCAATTAGATGAGACGTTAAAAAAATGTGCATTACACGAGTTTGTGGCCAAATTAGGCGGTTTGGAAGCAACTGTAGAATCAGATGGAAATAATTTAAGCTCAGGACAAAAACAATTATTTTGTTTAGCTAGGGCGATTCTTCAGAATGCTAAAGTAATTTTTAAAATACAATATTTAATAAATTAGTATAAACTAAAAGGAAAAGAAATCTCTAGAAATATTATATTACTTTGAAATAATTTTAACTCTGTAAAACTGCACCATATTTTTTATTTCCTTTTTAGATAATTTGTATAGATGAAGCGACAGCAAATGTAGATGAAGAAACAGATAAAGCTATTCAAGCAACTATCAAGTCTTGTTTCAGAAGTGCAACAGTTTTAATAATTGCTCACCGAATACAAACTATAATGCACTGTGATCGGTAAAAATATTTACAATATAAAATGACCTTTTTTATATTCAATTTCATTCAAATAACTCATTCATTTCTTTACAGAGTAATGGTATTAGACAATGGAGAGATATTAGAGTTTGACGAACCAAGCGTTTTATTGCAAAACTCAGACTCCCAATTTTACTCTCTGGCCAGTAGCGAGTTTTGTGATACAGAATGAAGAATTACAGAAGTAAATGAAATAAAATTATAATTCCTTGTTAAAACTGAATAGGAATTTAAAAAAGATGCAATAACAGAATTAATGTAAAAAAAAAGAAAATAACGTTTTTCATGCAAAACTTTTATTTGAAAATTTGGTTAAATTTTTGTAACACGAATATTCTGATTTAAAGTTTAGTTTTTTCATTGCATCTAAACTTTTAATTAAGTAAATTAATAAACAATTAATAATAAATAATGATTATTTTTGTACATTTTTAGGTAATTATGACTGAATTGTGATTTCTAGAGATTCTGTGCTTTAATTGAAATATTAGCCTTTGATCTCAGATCTTTGGTGCTATATAAAACTCATCTATAGCCAGCATCACAATGTACTGGTGTTTCCTGAAGTCTTTTATTTCTATAAGTTAATGTAATTAAATTACATCATGCCAATTATCTTGTATAAGTAAAATCATTTTTATCTATTTTGTTTTTAGTTTTATGACGTGGTATTGGAACTTTTTAATTATTTTAAAATTATCTTCCACGTAATATAAAAATGACAATAAAAAAATAAACTGCTTGTATTATATTTTGAATAAGCGAAATGTGATACTAATATAAAGAATATTTTTTTACTTAAAAGTAGATCTTAGTTGAGCTTTTGTGTATAAATGATTTAGTCTAAAATATTGAAAACTCTGTTTTTGTAAAGATTGAATAAAAACTAAAAAAATCAATATGTATACATTTTTTTAGTGTTTCAAAGGAACCTTTTCTCTTTCATTAAAAAAAGCACATTTAAACACAATATTTCAGAATTATCACAAATATGTTTATTTTTAAATATTTCATATTTTAACATGAGATTTTTCGTTGACTTATTCTCATAAAAAGTCTCTGAAAAACATTCTAAAACAGATATAATATTATATAATATTTATCACCATAAATATTAATATAAAAATATATCAACACAGCTGAATGATAATTTCGACTAAAACGAAAATGTATATTTTCTTGAAAAAATATATATTTACGACACTATAATCATTACTATCGCTAAACATTTATGTACAATCTCGAAGTGTATAAAAACTAATTCGACGGCTCAGTTAAGAATCATCTGATTTTAAATTACTTCAATAAATTTAACTTCCAACATTGTAATATTTTGATTGTCATAAGTTACTTTCAAAAAATCCCACTTATCTACAAGCCAAACAAAAGAATCAGTGCATTACTCTCCCCCTCCCCCTAAGAAATACCGATTCACATCATTTACTCCTTACATTTATTTGAATATCAAAAACGTATAACATCATCTTAAAACAAGTAATAAACTGAATAAATCTCAGTATTAACAATGTAACAATATAAAATGTTATTTCGTAAAGTGAAGTAAAAGAATAAATCTACTCGTCTGTTCAGCCTGTAGACAGTTAAAAACAGTTTTTCCAAAGTTTGTATAAAAATATAAAAAGTCGGACTATCAGCAAATGTTTGGCAAATCTGGTGGAAGATTTTTGAACCAAGGCGCCTCATGATCGTCAATCTTAAACTCTCTTGGGTTTGGAAACAATCGCATACTCGCTGTCGTTATATACTTTATACTTTGGTGCAGTGTCCGGTATGGCAGGTTGCTTTTTCCTGATCACCCCGTAGCCACTATAGCTGTCGTCTGCGAGTCGGACATTTCTCAAGTCCTCAACGATGTCGTAGTTGCTCCAATTGGAGTCAGTCGAACTGTGTTGAGAATCAGCGGCAGATGGCGCCAGAATAGACAACTGATTGGGTGTTTTGTAAGTCGGATTCGCGTGATTGAGTTTGTGCGTCGAGCCAAAGTGCTGCAGTTTATCGTAATTGGCACTAGACTTATCCGGGTAAACGTTATATATGATGGCCGACGCAGGCGCGCTGGTTTCCTTCGCGCCAAGATTGTGCACTTTCTGTAGCGGCAGTGGCACCACTTTATACGCCTCGGTTTCGCTCTTCACAGCTACCAAGTCGTACGAGTGGTCGTCCTCGTTGGAGTCGAAACTCTTCTTCTCCGCGTCTCCGGCTTTTTTGTCCAGCAGCGAGCCGAAGATGAATTTTCGCGGCGGTTTCGACGGTTTTGGCTTGATTATCAACGGAGGTTTCAGCGACGACGAAGAGCTCTCCAACTCGGAGGAACCTTTGGATGAGAAACTCATCTGCTTTTGTTGGTTCTGCATCGATATCGAGGAGAACTCCAGGTCGATGAGTTTGACCGAGCTGTTCGGCGAAGGTGGCAGTGGAGTTCGCGAGCCAGCTTCCATCGAGAGGGCTGCGTGGAACTGCGCGTCGTTGCATTCGATGTTAGGACTGCTCTCACCGTTGAGCAACTTTTTCATCGATTTCATTCGCGAGGAAATGCACCTGAAAATACCCTGCTGGTTGCTGTGCTCCAAGCAGAATAATCCTTCGCCGCTCTCACACTTGCGCCCGGCTTCGAACGTGAATTTACCTTCTCGGTAACCATAACGTCGAATATATCTGTAACATTTCACGTTCTTTTGTTACTGTGAAGGTATTAAAATTCAGGACATAAAACGTTCATATATTAATTATACAAAAACATTTTGAAGCAAAAATATAAGAAAATTTAAGAAAGCCTTGTTTAAATACTAAATGATTCAATATATTAAAAAAGCAGCTTTCATTTTCTATAATTATCAACGAAATAAATTCGTACCTATAAGGCCAAGTGTAAAGAATGATATCTCCCTCCATAAGTTTGATATCTGTGGCAGCAACAATTAAAGTATAATTTTTGGCTTCCAAATTACACCGTTTCGAAGCTTCGGTCTCTACGACTTTGATAGCAAAGATTCCCTCGCCACTGGTGCAATAAAGATCATTATCTTCTTCAATAGTTTGGACAGAAGCGTTGTC
Organism: Psix sp. ZL-2020; assembly: GCA_022817045.1. NCBI lineage: Eukaryota > Metazoa > Arthropoda > Insecta > Hymenoptera > Scelionidae > Psix > Psix sp. ZL-2020. The sequence continues at coordinate 4,428 of JABFQD010003510.1, read as the reverse complement.
TTTGAACGCAACTGACTGAAAGGCGTTTATCCAGCTTGCCATTTCCGACTCGACCGAACAGCCAAAATAATAGGCCATTGTTTTCGTCACCACCTACAAAATCAAACTTTACCACCTCTTCTTGCAAAATATTACACATTATTCAACCGTTAAATATTCCTACCGTAAAAACATTAGGCTGGTTACTCGGCGCTATTTTTATACAGTTCTCCAAGGTGACGATCCTCTGTGTATATTGCTGAGACAAAGCTTCCTCCTGGTTATCATAAATCTCCAGTCTTTCGATGCCGAATTTGCTAGCTTTGAATAACTGGCAAAACCGCTTGTGCCATGTTTTCTGAAAGGACAACCGCTGCTTATTTGCATATTGTCATTTTGTTATGATTCATATGCGGTCAGGCAAGTGTGTGCAAAGATACACATGCAAAATAATTAAATATAATAGAAAGTTTTCGCAAGAAAAAAATAGGAGGCAAACTAACCTTGAGATGTCCTAGCATTCCTTGTGGAGGGAACAGCAGGAAGCCCTGTTGGATCGGTTCCTCGGGTTCCATTGTTCAAATGTCACGTTAATGACTAACAATCATAGACGCGCAGCCTCCACTTTCGTCCAACGAGCTCCTCCAAGCCAGTTTATTTGCTTCTTTTCGTTCCCATAACTCAGCCTTCTTGCTTCGTTACCTTTTGCGAACTTGAGTCAACGCATCCTCCGGGTCTCGCTACTTCACTGTCACTAACGCGCAATCACGCCACCAACTGTTTATTCCACCATCAATCTGCCAGTAAATTATTTACTGTTACATTCATTTTCATGTCGGACAATAACATACATGTTGGAATGTGAGTGAGTGTACATCAATATGCACAAAGTGTGAGCTGATTCTAATGAACTTTCGAGCTAACGGCGCGCACACCGGAGCTTTAATAACACATGAATTTATTTTAATGATTCTCAACGCACCTTTTATGCGTTACTGGTATAGGTACGGATTTTTAATCACTTTTATTGTGTAGTTATCACTGAGTATTGCTGTCTTTATTTATCTTGGTAAGATTGAGAGAGAAGGAAGATTTAGTCCAATGTAGTATTTTATTTCCGTTTTTATTTATTCAGATGAAATGAAGTATAATAAGGGGAATTATTTTGACTGTGTGACTATTTATAATGATTGCTGTAAATTAGGTGGAATTTATATCTATGAAATAAAGTTCGTCCTGAAGTTGGCTAGAAATCACTATCGCGCGCGCAAAAGAAACGTTTGAGATTGAACTTATTTTAAATTTATTTGAATTAAAGACATGCACATTTTGCATGTTTTAATGTCTATATTGTGGGGGTAAAAAACTATAAGAATAAAATCTTTCTTTTTAAAAGAGAGAAAATGGGGGGGGGGGGAGTGATTTACTTTGTAAAATTTTTAATTAGACGCCGTTCTAACTGAAATAAGCTGTTTGGTCATTTATCACCTTTTTGACCACTACAACATTAATAAATAATTATAGATGTTTTATGTTTTTAAAAATGTTAGGGAAATATTCTTAATATTTGAATTTATTTATTTGATTTACTTTCTATCTTATGATTTATGAATCTCGAACTAAATCATATTCAAAACGAAACACAAACGTTTGATATAAGAAAAAACGTTTTCTAAACGTTTTGTTTGTTTGAGATTTCTTAATGTTCATAACGGATATTTGATAAATACTTTTATGAACATGTTATTTTTTGAAACAATCTCTAAAATAATCCGTTGTGTAAAATACAAATCGATTCTATTGTATTTTCAATCAAAACAATCCAAACGAAATTCTTTGTTTTTCTCTTTTCATTGTAATGGTTCCTTGTTTGACGAGTTTGAAATAGAAACTCCTAAAGTTGAGTAATTAGTCATAATCGGCAGTGACGGTTAGTGATTTTTGCTGAGCTTGGAATAAGTTTGGATGAATAATACGGTATTTCATTGCAATTTATAAAAGAAATTACTATTGCTATCATAGTGTTTATAAACGACTTTTTAAAATACCTTTGGAACAATAAAGTTTATTAGAAAATGAGACCTGGTGTCAAATTGTATTTTGCTTATTAGTAAATACAATGAATTTATCATCTAAAAATAAAAAAAGACGCTGAATATATGTGAACAATGTAAATTAAATTACCATAGATTTATTTATATTTTTTCACAGCGAAGAAAAATTTGTAATAATTTTTTCATAAAACCATAAAAGTCTTCTTCAAAAAAGTTCCAAACTTAAATATAACTATTTCGATAATATTTTGAGATTCACCAAAGAAAACGTAAAAGGTTCCTTGATATTATTTTTACCACTCTGCGTCATTTAATAATCTTTTATCAAAGAAAAGATAACATTTAGCACAAAATATGACAAATCTGATTTCCGGATCAGAAATTGAGCAAGATTGAGAAGACGTTCCGATAATATACGAATAAAAATAAGTGAGTACAAAAGATAACGTAATGTCAATGAATCATTAGCACTGATGACAAGCCCTAATATTTGAAACCAATACTCACTACGTAGACTACGGAATCTGCAAAAATATGTGGACTATTTCGCGAGCATTTTCGTAACGATTAAATGTCGTTGCTTCTTGAAATCATTATCTGTGAAAATACATAAGTACTTTCTTTAACTTTGACAGATAACTCGATCTGAACTAGCGCCACGCATGTGCAGATACCAGAGGCTTTTTGGTACATTAATTTAAGCGCATTTCAGTTTCGTTATGTTTACCAATTTGTTTGTTGTTTCACCATGAACAATTTTCTCAGTAATAAAGTAAGGAAAATCCCAGTAAGAGTTAATTTCAAAATCGATAATTGCCTGGACGTTGATGATTAATTTCTTTTACCTAAACGTATAAAGACACAACCAGTGTCTTTGTCATGTGTTTCAAGTTTCAGTTAACTGAGAAGTGACTCTCAGTTAAGAACTTAACCTTAACAGGCGCAACGTTGTCAGATTTTCAAATAACGTTCAAGTGAAATATATGGTGGCGTAAACACCATGATATTTCAAGATTTAGCGAACATTTGAAAGAGATAAAGTTGGATACATACAGAATTTAAAAAAAATATTTTTAGATGTATTCAACAAATATGTACATGTCTTTTTCTGTAAATGCTGAAATGAGACGATTAAAATTTAAATGGCAGACTAAGAAAATAAAAATGAATTTTAGTTTATTTTATCTTCTTTCACTTTATTTCCTTAATTTCCTCACATCACTCACTAGAGGCTGGGTCAGGTTTTTGGTGGTAGCATCTCAAATTACAATATCCTGTTAGGACATTTAATACAGAAAGTATTTAAAAAGTTTTGACGCGCTTTGGGCTGCATGTTAGGTTTATTACTGAGCGTCGTGACAAATAATTTGTTTCTTCTTAGCCTCTTAAGTATTATGGATATAACCCTTAAGTACTAAGATCGATTTCTAGAACTGTTATCGAAAACATCAAATAAAATTTTCTACGTGACTTTGGAGTTTTAAAAATTTAAGTGTGATTATTTATAAAGATGTTTTATTGTTAAATTTTTAGGTTAATTTTAGCGAAGATTTCTACCTCAGTTTTACTGAGGTAGAAATGTTTTACACATTTTTATGAAAGAGTCTAGCAAAAGACCAGCAGTATTTTTGCTTGCGTTACAAAATGTTGAAAAAATTGCGTGATCTAGTCAATTTAAAACCAGCTGGTAAAACCCTTTTCATTTTTTATTAAAACTTCAAACTCCATTCTACATACTGAATTTTTAAAAGGATAGGTAATAATTTTGCGCTAAAACAAAATCAAACAAAAGAAATAACACAAAATACTGTAAAATAAAGGTTTTAATAAGGTGCACAGTAGCAGTGGCATTTGTATGATATTCCTTATCACGTGTGAAGGGGTTAAAAAAATTAAAAATAAAAGTGGAAGAAACGGTGGCAGCGGTGCCCTCTATTCCTATCAGAAGAGAATTGCGAGGGTGGAAAGTACACATTTTACTAATTTTTGAAGTCGAATTTTCCCTTCCTAAGCGTAAAAAAAGCGGAATACCTATAATTTCAATGCGATAACGTAAGTGTAAGAATGTAACCCTTAATTTTAATGCAAGAACTGGAGTATCTTTAAAATATATTTAGTTTTGATGCGGAAACGAAACTAAACGCAATATTGAGTTTTGTTCGAATATGGTAATGAAACAAAGTAGACCAAGAAATATTGTCTTGATACAGGAACCAAACGAAATTCAATTAAAGATTTCATTCCAATACGAGAATACAATTGCATAAAATTTATTCTAAGCCGTAATATAAGAATATATATTATATATATAGGTATATATTTCGCTGTTTTAATTATTAAATTAAAATAATTGTATTAATTTGAAAAATTAGAAGGACAATAGTATCAAGTAAAT
>JABFQD010003509.1:0-13095 GCA_022817045.1 Psix sp. ZL-2020 | reverse complement strand
AAATATTTGATATATAGTATTAGTAATATTATTTAATAATTTAATATTATTATTATTAATTGTAATTTTCCAATTTTCCAAACGACTAAAGTATTTGATTTCTTTTTATATTGTTTTAAAATTCAACAAATTTTCGATTTAATTTACCCAAACTTGTTTTTTTTTTAAATTTCGGAAAAAATAATACAAATTGAAAAAATACTAAAAAAACAAAATTAAAAAGTGTTATAATAAAATTAATGGTATAAAAAATAACAATAATAGCATACAATTTTAATCAGTATAATTAATTATTAAATTATTTGCTAATTTAAATTTCAATACAAATAATGCACATAAAATCATAGGAAAATCACACAATGTTCTTCAAAATCAATCTTGTAAATGAGTAGGACTTGAATGTTTTATAATGAATGTGTAATTTTAAAATGAAGTATGCAGTTTCAATGAGATAAATATACGTTTAAAAAATGACGCTTTGTTGGGCACGCTAAAAAATAACGTTGACGGACAGGATTATTGTTCAGCTGAGTCTAGCGTAGTACATATACATTTGTCTTGCAGTTATAAAGCATATCAATAGCGAAGTGACGCGTTGGGGCGAAGTGACACAAGCCGAAGGCGACATGTGTACGCTAACGCGAATCGCCTGTCGAAGACAACCGTCGCGAATCACCGCTTTAGAAGACAGAAAATATGAAATGATTTACTGGCAAAGTTCTCCTAATCGATAGATCGCCCCCTGTCTATGTTCATTCGTCACATTTCCATTGTTTCGTTGTCTCAGGCGAAATGTCACGTCAGCTTGCAATAAAGACTTTGTTAAATTAATTTCTGCTGTCACGAAATGTTTGATCGCAGAATGACGAAATGATCCAAAGACAAGTAAACTATGAGAACAAAATCTTATAAGATTATTTGATTAAACCTGACGTTTCAGCTACTCGAATAACCTTTGTCTCTTATTTACAGGTGTTAAAATGATCATACTCAGCGGTCCAAAACTGCCGCATCAAAATGTTAAAGATCCTAGACGAAGTCGGCAAGTCTCCCGAGGTGGATAATCGTACATTTGATTACAATTTTATGAGCTTTCGAGCTGGCTGTTTCTGCGCGATGACAGCTGTTCCTGTAGTTTGAGAAGAAACGCCACATTCTTGTCCGTAAGAATTAACATAATTACACTCCGTAGTTCAGTTGTTACATATTTTTGCAATTGAAATTAATTTTGTCGGTGAATAGTTTTCGATTAAGATCGATATTATTTGCGAAGTTAATTTTCATATATTAAATATTTATAACTCGTTTCGTTATTCTAATCTCACCTTGCGATATCACGTTTCAGGACAGAAGGTTTTTCGAGGAAAGCACGGATTTTAATTAAACAAAAATTGATTGCCATAAATAAGTCTGCGGATTGGATTGAAGTCGCTTGCGGCGGAACCACTTTATGTCTTCGCACACTTAAGGTCAGTCGGACTGTGGACGAGGATCGAGAGCGGTGTCTCTGACAGCAATTATCCGACGTGTCTTCGACGTATCGCGACGCTCGAGTAATAAAATTTGCACCCATCTATCCCGCTGGAAAGCCTGTCAAAGTAATCACTCGGTAGGAAGTTTCGTCGAACGTGTCGGCAAAAAGAAATCCGTGAATGGACGACGTTTGATTTATCGAATGCAAGTCGCAGTCGAAAGAGCGCGGTTGCGTTTCCTCGCAGCCAGCTTTCAGCATTGCCATTACCGTTTATAATTACACTCAAACTCAATCGTTGCATTTGCTAACGTAAATCATATATTTACCACTAAATCAAACTCCCGTTTATTTATCGATTGATTTATTCTTTCACCGCACTTGAGCAACGGGATAATTAACATTTCAACAAAGCGATTCTTTTTCTTTAATGTCTACCATTTAGTTAACGTCGGTTAGAATAAATGTATTAATTAATTTCAGCAGTTTAATAGAATTAGCGGATGCAGCCAAACGCGGTTATTGAATCTGCTAAAATTCATTAGCGCGTAGTTTTGTTAAATTACTAAAATAACTGGTTTCGCTTGATATTCAGGATTTGCTAGATTTAGCTGAATTCCGTTATCGAATTTCATTATTTCATTATGAACCAATTTATAAGATCGAGTGAAATTGTTTAAAATAAATAGTTCAATTTAGTTCACTAGACTAACTCAGTTTGATCAATAATTAACCGCGACTAAATATTCTTACTAACTTTGTACTATTACTAATGTAAACAATTACAATACACATTTACTAATTTAACTAAACATTTATTTCTGTGTAGATTGAATTTGGCCGACTGCATTCATCGACAATTGCTTTCAGAGTGTATCATCAACTTATAACTTTACTAAAGAACCTCCTTAACCATAATACAACTCGTTCTTAAGAGGTATGGTTGGATTATGACTGAGAATGATTTGAGCAGTTGGATCTGAAGCGCATTTCTAGTTACAAGATGGTATCAATTCAAATCGCTCGCAATTTTAGAGAACAGGAGAAGTCATAAGTCAGATCTTATATGACATGGTCGACTGTGAAGATTGCGCGCCTCTTGTAAAACGTCGCTATTACGTTAAGTAAGCGCCTTTATGGCTCGCTTCGAGTGCGACGCCCACGTTTTACGTCCCGGGTACACCTGAACCAACGATAATCACCAGTTATCGCGCTTAAACCATTAGAATATCCGCCTCTATGTCCATAACTTGCTCAACCCTGCCATTATATTTCGGGCAAATTCATTAATTGAATTGGGATGAGCGCATTTTATTGCAGCAACAAGCGGGCGAAAGCGACCGTCCCTCTGATCCCCTTAATTTAGCCGGAGCAAACAATTAAATGGATCATAAAACAAGTCCACTCGGGCTTCAACCTTTCCGCAGTTATAACGCGAATCATCGTCTTAAATCAAAGTCATATCTTTACACATGCAAACGTCATAACCACGCTCACCGGCCGCATAAAACAATGCTTTGTATCTGCTCTAAGAATGAGTTTACGAGCGAGAACATTTGTGCGCCCCCGCGCACTCAATTCCACCATTCATTTCGACCATCAAACAATATGTCATTTTACGTTTATTTTATTTTTGCATTAAACAATCATTTTTTCAATCCAACTTTCATTCCAGAGTTGTTTTCGGATTTTTTATGCGTAAATAACGAGATAAGTTATTAGCGGGATTGAAACTTAAACCTGAAATATGTTTAGCTTTAATGATAAAAATGAAACGAAGAGTTGCCGTTGAAAAATGCCTCGTTCATAAATTTCGTCTTGCAAGGAAGAGTCGATTGAAATTTTTCGAAAAGCGTGTAATTTCTTAGCCATCAAACCGCATGAAGAATATTTGCAACATTCGATGAACTCGAGCAATTTGCATAACGCAGAAATACCTCGATCTGTTCATAAGTCTCGCGCCGAACCTATTTATGCATAACAACATATTAAAAACGTGTTCGCAAGCGTGTACGTGTCTCCTCTTTTTGTGCCACTCGTCCCCGATCACAAATCGAGGCGTAACGTTCTTTTGAAAATCACGCGCGATCGTAAAAAAACGCCGATCCCAACGATGAACCAATGATCACATGGAACCCTTCGAGAGTTTAATTACGCGAAATAGCAAGACTGCGATGTTGCGGCACGTTAATGCGTCGCATGTCCAATGTGATTTATGATCCCACTGTTTCACGCTGATCTAATTAAATTCATCGTCTTATCATTTTCGTCACTATAAACAGAGGATCGTTCATTAATTTTTGACAGATTATTTTATATACAAATTTGATTATCGTCATTTTGAATCTTAGAAATTGTGATTGTGTAAAATATTTATGAACAAAATCAAAATTACATTAACGACAATTTCTTACGTGAATGCAAATTTGATTATTTTGTTACATTTTATCAAGATATGTTTTGAGAAGAATTGAAAAAAAAAAATGAAATAAAATCATTTTATTCCATTTTGAATATCTTAAAAAATAATCAAAATGTGTTATAATATAATAGTTCGAGATTGTAATTTGTTCAATACGATTATTTTTGTGTATACTTTTTATCTCGGAAATCTATTTGTTGAAGAATAGTTTACTTTTTAATAACAAACTTATGATACGAATCAACGTCAAGATCTGGATTCACAAATAAGAAGTTTTTTGCGAAGTGGCATTTCATTGAGGAAGTAAATATATACGATCTAAGGGAGCGGGCACTTCGCCTAATTTGCCTACTTTAAGAATCGAATCCTCTTAACTCGCATTACCGTACAACAGGCACGCGATTCGAACGCTAAACAGACATTGCAGAATAGCTTACTGTATAATAGCTGCCTAATAGTCCGTCGTTTTCGAAAATAAATGCTATTTAAAGAAAATTGTAATATCTTTGCAAAATGCCCTTCCGTCGAGTGTTTTTACGGAAATTGCCATTGTTAAAGATCAGAAATGATATACACAATTGCCTTACATGTGCACTCGGTAATAATTCGTAAATAATTCGCTAGTGAAATTTATGGTAATTTCAAGGAGGGCGATTCATTTTAAGTACAGTTCCATCACTGAGCATTGAAGTCCTTAAATGATGTATTCGCGGCAAGTGAAAATACAAATGAAAAATCGACGATAAAACGTGGTTTGCAAAATCGGTATAAATCATGTGAACACGCGAGATGCTTTATTCGGTTTCTTCTGGGCTGCGATCCACACCCCCTTTCGCCGGTGAAATCTCGCAGGGCAGTTATTTGGGTTTCAAGCTGCACGCAAAATCACCATCACAGCGCAATTCATCATCCGCGCCACCCCTCAATTCTCGTCCCACACCTTTCAGCCCTCGACGTCGTTCGGATCTTACAAATTACAGGAAGTACCGATTTTGCCTTATTCTCCAAAGATACGTCCACCACCGCGCATTATAATTCTCACCTAAACGTCTAGATAACGTAGCCGTTTGTTCCCGGAAATTCGCCTGTTCTTGTTTGCATTTTTTATTCAGCTTGCAAACGTTGAAAAAAAAGGAGCCGCGTGGAAGGAGAAAGAGAGCGGTCATGTCTGTGTCTTACTCTTGGGTAAAATGAAGCTGTGAAAATGGAAATCAATTTATCGGCCCGTAAAAGGCTGTGAATTCGTTTTCGCCGAGATGTTTGTTTCTTATTAACGAGGCAACATTAATCATCGAGGGACCGACTGCCCGCGCGAGTATTAAGAGAGCTCGTTACGAACAAAGAAGTTATTATTCGCCGTAAATTGGCGCGATTTATTCGGGCTTGTTAAAGGACGAAATCATTAGACCCGCGACCATTTATCTTGCGATCGATTTTTGACAAATCATTCGACATTGATTCACTTAGTTTGTCAAGAGGATGATGCAGGAGTTTGGCCGGTGGGCGTAAGTGCATCTCAGGACTGATTGAAATATCGTGTGGGTTTTTTTCGGAGATTCACGGTTCGAGCTTCACTCTGACGATGCCATCTTTCCAAACTGGGAACTGTATCCACATTTTCAATCAGTTCAAATGAAACATGCAAATGAAGACATGTTCAAGTGATGAAATGAAAAATAGGCGCGACCGAACGATTCGATTGCAATATTATTTGACTTTTAGAAATAAGACTGTCGAGGAATGCAAAAAAACAGGAGGCCGATCTAATTCAGGTCTCTGCATCTAGGTTAATTTTGATTTTTTCCAAACAAGTTTACGATAATTGGTCCAATTAGAGCGGTTCACTTCGGACTCATTGCCACGTTTTCGAGAGATAAGTATATACGTTTCTCATTGCATCTTTTGCAAATATTCTCAACTTTGTAAGCGAGCAATCATATATCAACTGCTAATGTTTTAATTATACTCATATCAATATTTTACGAAAGAACTAACAAAATGAGGAACGTATTAAACACATCATTTTATTGAAACTGAGAAAAACATAATTTATTTTTTTCTCAGTCCTTTAAATTCTCGTCATTTAAATATACATTGAACCACATTGCTTACAACTAACATACTGCTCATTGCTGAATTTAGCATATGTTAAAAAACTCAAAATGCAATAAAACACGCTGCTAAATATTAAATAAAATAGTAGTAAAATAGTAATAAAATATGTAGTTAAATTCTCTCTTAATGAAAGTAGCTAAAAATTGGTAGCAAAAAATTCAGCAAACTTATTTTGCTAAATTGCAGTTGATTTCAGTAAATAAAAAGTTTACTCGAACTTTTGAAATTCTATTATTTCGTAACAAATCTTGAATAATAAGTTACTTACAGCCATTTGATACATGTGCATTCGCCAACGACAGTCGCAAACAAGAGAAGGTGGATCACCCTGAATCGCATCGTTCCTGGTATCACATATTCCAGCAGAATCACTTAGAACAAAACTCAAAACTGGTACCACCGCGCGGCCACTTCACTTGCCATCGGCACCCCGAGACAGACAACCCCAAAGATCGCGCATGCTGTTCTCCAATTCTATCACTGGTACTGGCCACGAACGAAGAGCTTACAGGTGTTGGAGCACGTGAGGCGATTCGTCAAATGGTGGTGGAGTTAAGACTCGACGTGGATGCGCCCTCGGAGTCGGCGCGTGGACGAAGAAAAGCTCGGCTCACAAGAGCAACGGAGAATCCAAAGTTTGCGCCAAAAGAGCGAGCGAAGGATCGGCGAACAGTGGGGGCAGAGCACCACCGGGGAGGGGGCTCGCGAAGGTGGATCCATGGGCCCCCACCATACGCGCTATCAGTTGCTATCATCCAATGACCATCTGTCATTTGGCAGCTCATTCAGCATTTTTGTCCAGGAGGACGGTGACTTCGAGCGCCGATTGATCTGACTTGCCGATTTTCTCGCCGATCTACCTAGCGTTTCTAGTTCCACCGACTTGTAGAGTTTCATCGTCTGCTACATTCGATGGAGCCGAAAATGGGTCTATCCGGCAATTTTGAGTCCGGCTTTCTGAAACGACCCTTCAGTTTTGCCCGGAGCGTCGTTTTGTGTCTGTATACGATTCGGGGCAAAAGACGATCGGCAAAGGTGCCGCGGTTACCTAACGAGAAGGCGGTGCCCCAGTGCGAAAAAATGTTTGCATTTTTAAGCGAACGTAAATTAGGTCTCTGGGAGCGTCTATGAAATCGATGAAATTAAAATTCTACCGGCCGATTCGTTAAGCCTACAATCGGACCGAAACCGAGGAATGAAGAGATCACGTTAGCTTATGATTTTTTGGGTGGCAGTATATAAATTTCTCCGCCAGTTTCCTTTTACTACTAAATATTTGTACATTTCAATATCAAACACAGCGAGGGGATTTTAATGAGTGATGAATTATCATTAAATAATCCTTCCCTATTCGTCTGCGGGCTCAAAAGATGCAGAATAAAAGACAGATCGGGCTTGAAAAATATATTGCTTAAGGAGGAAAAACGTGCCGGCGCTGCGATCGTTCGGAGTAGATAACAAACAAATGCATTCATCTTTAAATTGACTGTGCATTCGTTCTTCCAGGGTTGCAATGCTGTCGTCGTTCTTGTATAACACAAAGCGAAATCGAAACCGAACGATTCCGCACCCCGTGCTCTATTCACGTCGATAATTAGTACGATCGCGAATACAATGCTGAGAATGAGCTCTCCTTCTTTGCCTTTTTCCTCTACGTTTTTTACATCCTACTTCGCTTTATACAATCCTCTTTTCACTTCCTCAGTGATAGTCGATAAATAATCCGCCGTCTGACGTTCATTACATCGTTAAGTTTTCTTATCCTCCACCCCTTTTTTCTGCACAATAATCTGCTCCGAAATCATCGATACGACCATTTTATTTTTATTCTCATGGACCTCATGAATGTGCATATCATTTTTAATGTAATGTCTTAAGACACTGGGTCATCTTTTTTCATTGCGTTACAGTTATATATGTAAATATTGTTATTGAATTTTTGAGCTCGCCATAGCGTATTCAGCAACGGCAAGAATTGACAAGATGTCAGGAGGAACCATCAAACGCGAAGATAATCTTGGCAACAGCTGCAACTTTGTCAGCTATTAAAAGCGACTTACCTAAACTCTCATCGGTCCCCCTTTCTAGGGCTCCCTTCATCGCCGCCCCCTCCTGCCCCCACCTCACACTAATATTTATTGCTAAACTAGATATGGCGCATATTCAATTCGAGAATCCCTATGCAGAGAGAAAACAATTGCTTTTGAATATTATATGTTTTTTATTGATTTCATCCTGATCGCGTTTCAACTCTAATGAAGAAGTGTACTTATTGTGATTGTAAAAGTTATTATCGGTCGTGGTATTTATGGAATGTTTATGATTTTTTCAACGCCAGTTCAATTAACACATTTCAGCTGTTTATTATTTATGTTTCTTACATGTCAATGAACTGTCACTGTAATAATATATAAATCATAATTGAGACTAATTAACGATTTTCATTCCAGCAGTTGGTATGCATTTTTCATCGCGTGCGGAACAAAATCTTTGTTTCATAATGGATGCTTTAAACGACGATTGTCTGCTTCATATTTTTACTTTCGTTGATTTGTATGAGTGGGAAACTGTCGCAAAAGGTTAAAATTATTAATTTTATGAATTCATTTTTAGTGTTATTTGTAGTATTTTACAGTGTTAATTCATTTGTGTTCTTTGTTCTAGTTTGCGTTCGGTGGAAAATTCTGATTACGAGTTTGTGGAGAAATTCTTTGGAAATCAAGTTTGGGTGCGAGGAACGTTTGCCTGTAATTAATCGTCAGGCAATTTTAAAAATTATCCATTACTTTGGACCTTTAATTAATCACGTTACATTACACATTACTGGTAATAACGTTATTAGCTTTGGCCCGTATGAATATAAGTTGGATCCTGAGGACAAAGTTACTGTGGATGACGTCATTGAAGCACTCTCCGCCTCTGCTTTCAACATCAAATTTTTCTACGTTCGAGAACTAAATATCAACAGGTTGTATTTGACGAAATTGTTACTATGGAATGAAGGACTCAAAGTTTATAAGTCCTTCACCCTCTCGGAAGATATTTTGGATTTTTTGCCAGATACTCTAGAAGTAATCAAATTCTTTCACAGTAAGCGAGTAACAGTGAAGTTTTTTGCAGTAAGTGTTTTATAAAACTTATTTTTATGAAGATTTATGAATAAATTAACAAATCAGTTTTTTGGATATAATTGACCATAACTGAACATTTTCTATTTGGTAAAAATAGTTTTTTGTGAATAATATTATTATGTAAATAATTTTATTGTGTACTTATTTTGCATTATGTGTTTTTTATTTTGGTAAAAACTCAAATTTCTTTATTGCAGTTTCTCAAAAAGCAAACGAGTCTTAAAAAGTTCCATCTAAATTCTAGTTATATTGCCGATCCAAATGAAATATTGAAAACACTGTCACATAATTCAAGAAGTCTTGAAGCAATATGTTTTCATAGTACCGTCGGAGTAAAATTATCCACATCGCCAATAAAACATTTGACAAATTTCATACACCTTAAAAAATTGTGCCTCGCAGGATATCACATCAATCTTACGGATAAAAAAGTTTCTACCTTTGTTGAACGTTGTAAACACATTGAAGTCATTAAACTATGTAAGTATATTCAAATTCTGTATTATTTCGATAAGAAAAAAATGTTCTGAAGCACAGAGCAAAATAGTAAAGTCAACAGGTTGCTTACACTTGATTTCACCTGTACTTAATTTCCAGTTTTTTAAACCAAATTTTAAATTATTTTTATTAACTCTTTTTTTATCACGTTTCTTTTCTTCTCAATTAGGATATTATTAACATTTTTTATATCGAATACATTAATTTATGAGTATTATAGTCTTTTACTTTTTTTCAGATCTCGTTACAATATCAAATAAAGCGGTAGCTACTTTAATGTCAATTCCAACATTGAAGTCCTTGCAGTTGTACAGAGTATCGAAATTTTATCAATTCGAACTAAGTCAAACCGCTAATAATTTGAAAAAAATCATTTTTTGTTCGAAAGAAAAAACATTTTGTTACAATAGTTTCATCCCTGCGTTAGAAAAAATGCCAGTATTATCATATTTAAGTTTTCAAAACGATGATTACGTATCATTAAAATTAATTCGCGAAATAATTAATCTACTTTTACGTAATCAAGACAAAATTATTATTGAACCATTAGAACACTATACAGCAAACTTTAATCAGATCATTTTTAGAAGCAATTCTTTTGCCACTGAATATATAGATACTTCAGAAGAAGCGTTTTATCTTTCTGTCAATTCTGTTATTTTCAATCAATTTTCCGAAAACCTGATCAGAGGACTGATTAAATTTCCTGGCTTATTTCATGCGTTGAAGAAAAAAAATACATTCATGAAAGCAATTTCTTCATAAAAATGAAAAAACTAAAAATATCGAATTTTATTATTTGAAGTTGTATTTTTAACTAAGGAACTTGTTATTATTTTTAATTTGAAGACTACGTATTTTATATTTTTATTAATTATAATTATACATTCTATAATTTAGTTACAATTTTTAAGAATGTATTAAATTTTATAACAATTTTTATCTCTCTTTTTTTGGTAGTTTCCTAGTCAGAATATTTTATTGTTCCCTAATAATAAATATATTTATTAAATCAATTTCGAAATAAAGAAACATTATCGTTAACTAAAATAAAAAAACGAACAATAAATTAAATATAAAATATTTTCACTAAGTATACTTTTCTTTCATCATTTTTGCGCCCTAAATGATCGGTGATTATTCTCCCTGGATCAGACAAACGGTTATCATAGAAGCGTTGCGAATGTCTTGTGCCTGTATAGAAAAGCGTTACTAATGTTACAAGCTTTGTGTTCCACTACGTTTGTGATTAACAAACAAAAAACAGCGGCTTTTTTAACTGCATAATGCTAATCCCACCTGATCGATTTTGTGTAGGACGTACATTAAAATGATATCACCATCTTCTAACGAAAATCAAATTATTCGAAAGCTCATTTGCATAAGTGGTATAAGATCGATGCATCGCAAAACATTATTCTACATTTTATCGAACTAATTGTGCGAGCAGGTGTACGATACATATAACAATTTGATTGTATTTGTTATATTTAAAAATTGTTTTTGAATCTCACAAGCATAAATTATATATTTTTAGCACACTGTTACTAGTAAGAATTTTGAATAAATGTTATTATAACTAAAAAACTATAATTTGACATAAATTTATTTTATAACTCTTACGTTATTACACAAATTTTGTGCAATAAAATTGGTTTTTGTTATTTATAGCATAATCAATTATCAGCTAGAATGAAAAAAATCAAATGATTCATGACTTTCCGTCTAAACTTGATTATCTTGTTGGATGTGAAAAATCAAGGATAAAACAGTTTCATTAGTAAACCGCAATACTGCGTTTACGCATCAGTTTAGTAGAACTCGACACGATGATTGCTTCAGTAATTCCATATTTACTCTGTTAAGTATTATTTATCAAAACTGTATATTATACTGTAAATATATGTATGAAGAAAAAGTATTTATAATAACTGTGTCAACAGTAAAATTGAATAATATTTACTTACATTTTCAGTTTTTTTATAAATTAAAACATTCTAAAAAATGATTAAATTACATAAGAATAAGTATTATTGTTTAATATTTAATCAAATAAAATGTATATTTTAATTATATAATAATGGAACAAAATTTTATCGAACACTTATACTTTAATAGTTTTTCTGTTTCTAACATGGGTTGAAAAATCATTACATCAGTTTTTGTCACACGTACTAAAGCAATGATATTTTTACAGTGACTACATATCCTGACAATATAGGACCAAATGGACCGGAATATAGATTTGATTTGAATATAACAGTCAGAGTGTCTGACACACATCACTTAGTCGTAGTTCTGAACATAACTAACGAATTGAACTGCCAGCCCAAAGAAACAAATGTCTTCAGTTGTCAATTTCGACACACAAATTTTGAGTTTCCAAATCGAAATTTAACCGCTGCCAAAAATCAGGATTCAAATCACCACAATCATAACGAGAATCATGGCCAGATGATGGACACTATTCCATTTGAAGTGAAGTTTAATGAAAGAGGTGTTGAAAGTGTTGTCATCCAAAAAGGAACAAATCAGAACCTCCGTGAGAAAATCGTTAGTTCCGTTGCAAATTTATTAAACATTGGGACGGACTTGAATAAAAATATCATGCAAAGTAGCTCCTCAGTCGTGGACGAAACGACGGAAGAGTCGACTAATTTTTTGACCAGTGTGTGCACGACGAACGTCACCTTGGGATACAAGTTGAACAGGGATGACGCTGAAAAAACGAAGCAAAACCTGGATTTCCAGTTGGTCGATCCACTGCGAAAAGTTTCAAATGTTTCTCCGACATTCTTCATGAATAAACATATGTATACGAACAACTGCACTAAACCGCAAACATATTTCTGGGCTGAAATTGTACTGGACGTAAGGGAAGATCCTGAAGTGGTAATTGATTTTTTATTTACTCTAATTTTCAGTTCAGTTATAAAATAATATAAAGAGCTTTATAGATTCTTTCAAAGAAGACAGTTTTTGCTGAGACAGTTTGTGATCTTTAAAATATTCTGGTCCGCAAAAATGACTGCAAACAAGTTCTTAAATAAAAAAGTTGCGATCGTGTTATACATTGGATAATTTATAATATAGGTTATAAAAATAATTATATTCTTAAAAAAAATTCTCAAGTCAGTGGTTTCTAATTTTTACTGTATAATTTTATAGTTCAATGATAATACGGTTTGATTCAAAGGACAGATGCATAATCGGTTCATGGTTAATTAATGATAATAACTTATTGAATACTGAAATTTAAGAAGTTAAATTAATTGGAGAATTTATTGATGATGATTATTAATAGTAATTAATTGATAATTATGAATCATAATGCATAATTCTTTGATGAGTAAACACATAATGGGTGATTTAATACAGAGAATAGACAATTTGAATAAAAAGAATAATTATTAATGACTGAATGATAGAAAATTAGATAATGAATTATTGGGTAATGA
>JABFQD010003508.1:0-13101 GCA_022817045.1 Psix sp. ZL-2020 | reverse complement strand
AAATTCAGAAGAATAAACTCTTTCTTTTATCTGACGTCTTAATTATCTAGAAACACTGTATAACATCTTCATCTAATTACTGTTGCTATTTTCCACTCGTTTCACATCTGTGAATTTTAATTGCGAACTTACGTATATTTAGCGTTCATTTAAAAATACACTAAAAGAGATTACTATAAAGAACACTTTTTTATTCCAATCTAACAACCTCTGCTAAAAAATGAATGAAACAGAAATAAACTCACTGTCGTCCAGTTCATAAATTGACGACTTTTTCATCGAATTATGAGGTTGAAATATTTCTAGTTATTTCTAGCAACTACAATATCATCGTCGTAAAAACCAACGAAAAGTAAAGAGGAATGAAACATTTGATGCTCTATATTTCGTTTCTCGTCGATATTCATGGCTTTGAACCATCGAGCCACGTTTATTCTCAGTTTGCACTAACTTGTTGTTTGGTATTTACTTTATTATGAAGTGAAATCCTGAAATAACAGTTCGACGATGATATACACGGATATATACTGTAATATTCATTGACAATCTGTGGAAACCAAGAAACTGCATGTATGATTTGTTGGTTTAATCTACTTACCAATTTTACGTCAAATGCGCCAGTGATTAATAGGTGAAGAATCATTTGAAATGAGCGTCAGTAATCGAAATTGTTTGTTCTGACAAGCACATCATATCCTAATTGAATGATCTAACATAAGAGTCGTTGACTCTATTGTTGTAATTGAGTTGGAATTATTTAGGGCAAAGTTCCTACGTCAAGCTTTTCATAATGGTATTCCTATCAAAAGCTCAACTTGATAAAATCCAAGTTAGCCGAGATTGTATCTTATTGCGCAATTTTTTCACAAAACAGTCCCCACCGAGACGCAGAAGTAAAAGTTAAGTTTTTTAATCTTCTATGCCAACGTGTTTTATACTGAAGTTGTACACATTCACCACGATGGTTTATTATACTAGTCTGCATGCGAGATGACGCTGGGCAAATGACCCTCCTCGTGGCATTACATTAAATATCATTCAATTTTCCGTCCTATTCTCCAAGCAGTTTGATATTCAGACATTATTGAGCATGAATTGTAAATTAAAATCCCACGATTGCCTCTTGTGAAATTTTGAAAGCTGCGTTTTCATTCGCGTTCACCGATTTTGCTATTACATCATTTACCTGAATTCTTCTAAAAAGAGCTGTTGCAAAATAATGTCAAACAAATTAAACGAAACAATCGTTATAGTTTTAAATTTTACAGCTAATTTCATATAAATCAAGCAGCAGATTGTATCTTTTAGGAAAAGGACGGAGAGATAGAAGACGGTTTTTGTAGGGCGTTTTTGTATTTTAAATTAGATGAACTTTCGGTCGTTTGTATCCATATATAAAAGAGCGTTCTTCTGGAATTTCGAAACAACGAAAAAGTGAGTAATCTAATCTGGTTTATGTATATATACGCTGTGCTAGATGAAGTTCATCATGTTTAAAGTAACTTAAGCGTACGTTTGCTAATGCTCGTGATGAGTTGTACAGCCGTACTTGAACTTTGTTTTAATTCAATTTTATTTTTCTGAATAACCACTGTACTGCGTTAGCACTTTGAAATTTGATATATTTCATCACGAGAGCAGGTGCTTCATAAAATTTCAACTCTAGTGGCTGACAAAAAACCGTATCAGCTCATTGCAAGGTTGAATTTTTGATTAAAATATACTTCGAGACAAATAACGCTCCACTTTTTCAATTATACTTTGCCAATGTTCGAACTCACGCAATTTTGCAAAGTATGATCACATTTTGAAAGCGATCTTTAGATTTATGAGTCATTTGTACCTTTACTAATTGATTTTATTTGTTTCATTCACTTCGCTTTACTCTTCGCGCCAAAAGTCGATAGAATATTCTGAAACAAAATAGTTGACGTAATTTGTGTACTTTATTTATTATTTTCTGAATCAATAACATACTTATTTTTTTCTGATAAAATAAAAACACAAAATTTAACCCATATTACAATTCATGAATGACACGTAATGATGCAAACATGATCATACAAAAATAGTATGCTTTTTTAAAAATGTATAAGTTTTTAAACGAGATATTGAAGATTATCGAACATACAGTAAAAAAATAGCTTTGAACTTTCATGTTTCATAAGTTTTGTATGAAATTTTATTACAGTGAAAATGGGTAAAGTCGCACAACAAAAATAATCGTTTGTTTTGTAAATGATTGTGTATATTATAAAATGAATATAGTCGAATAAAATTGTGTGCAATTAGTTTGCTAAAATGAAACAGAGTAAAAAAAGTCCGTTTGCAGAAGTAGTTAATACTAAAATTAGTTAGAAATTATATCTTATTACATATTTTATTTTATTTCAAGATGTTTTTTATTTGAAAATAAGAAGTAACAACTTTTTGTTTAAAAATAAAATCGTGAAGGTGATAGTAATATTGGTTTAAAAAATTAAAAACAGAAAATTCATTTTTGCTTTAAACCTGAAAATGAAGTTGAAAAATTTGTTTATTTTGAAAAATGATGGAACATTTCCAGATTAACTTCAGCATTTTGGAACCTTTTACCATTCGATAATATAGGTTGTTATTAGTTTTACAGTTCGTTTGAAATAATCAATAACATGCAAGATTCCAAAAGATTAAATTTCGATTAAAAATACATTGATATTTTAAATACTCCAAATGAATTGACTAATGTAAATTAATTAGTTATTTGCAAGGATTAACTAAAAATGTTTAATATTTTGTTTGAATGCGTATTAACATTGTGTCAGAATCGGTATGCAAATAATTCCTCTAATAATGTAACGTTTTACCTTCAAACGGATTTGTAATAATTAAATCGGTAGAGTCATGCAACCTCACATAATAATTGTACAAATCTGGTTCACTATAGAGAAAATTCACTACGGAGATCAGTTAATATAGCAGATTTAAAAAAGCATGTACTTAAAAGAAACGGCAGTGAATAATACCGTCTTACAATCAACGCTAAATTCAAAGTCTTTAATTAGGATTCAGATTTTTTGTCCAACTAATCGCCTGTAACTAATTATTCACGTGGAATCTCGTAATATATACGAGCATGAATCTCGATTCAAGCAGTGAATTCGAATTTCACTGAGACAAATTTTGGAGAATAAGTATTCAGTGTTATTGAAATATACAGTTTTATTAGACATTTAACCATCATTGATACTTTCTAATTCAAAGTTAAATTGTCATAAGAAGTTGATTCAAATACATGCAAAGTTACGAACAATTAGCATTCTGAAGTGTACAATTGAAGTTAATGGCATGGTTAGGGGAATGCATTATAAGTTATCCGTCTAAAATTAATGTGTTCCCAATGTTTAATAAGTAGAAAGAGAGTTGGGAATCCGGGCGAATATCTATGCAGAACTCGCAAATATTAGCGAGAATCTGGTTGAAGAACTGGAACACGCTAACAAACTGACGGATGGATGTATCAGTTGATGAAGAAATGTCGGAGTTATGCTTATTGAGAATCTCGATGACATAAATCACCCAACTTTCTAATTTATAGTCTCGAAAATACTACAAAGCGCTTAGACAGTTGCACGAAGCTTCACTTTCTCATTCGAACTTTTCCGTTCAGCAGAGTCGAATATCCGGTTAAATTGTTTCCCGGAACTTTGCCATTAAAGACGATCATTCAATCTTTATTTAGTATTTAGTTTTTCCGGAATGAACAATCATTTCTGATTCATTCACTTTTCGATCCAAATTTAACAAAGCAGGATTGGCATAAAAATAGGGACCCTCTGAGGCATGCTCATTATAGTACGATCATTGATTTTAAAGTGACCTTCAAAAGGCCATTACAGGTGCTTTAATATTAAAGAGTGGATAATAACCGACAAAATGTATCGTAAGAGCATTCATTTTTGATTAAAAGAACGAAACTTGGTTGCAAGAAAAGATTTGCAAGAATACTATATAAACATACATAATGATGTACGTTTTGTACTTCAATGAAGAATAAGATCTTGTCGAATAAATTAAGAGAACTAAGTTAAGAAATTTTCCTGCATTTCGGCTAAATGGAGTACAAGTGCGATTTCTCGATATCTCTATGGAGATAACGACATGGTTTTGTAGATCTAACTCAACTATTATTCCTAGCAGGTTTGTATAGCTTGAATTCAGAAATGAATAATATAACTCAAAATTGAGGTCACGACAACTTTGATTTCACTGCAATAAGAGTCAGCAGTTTGACTTCTGATATTTATCATAGTGCCATCGCAATATTTGAAATTAAAATTTAAGACAACACTGAGCTAAATAGTACAATTATGTTACTGAATAATGTTACTGAAATATGAACTTCTTCACAGCGAAAATATATTCTTTTTAAGAATAAAATTAATCTATTTCAAAGATAATAATAGTTAGTAACCGTTTGTAATGCAATGCGTATTTATACTTTCCTCGTCAATTAAGACGAATGAAGTGGTACTTATGATATTTGCAATGGGATCGTTTGTGCTAACTTCCTGTACCGAGTTCCACTTTAATTTCTTGTGATTGCGTCCGAGGTATAAACGTCATAATTTGTTTCTTTCATCGGGCCGAGCAAATAAGACGAAAACAAGTGCCGAGTGTAATGAGTTTGTTATACCTACGAGCATACAAATGTAATGATCGATAAAAGAGCGAATTACATCTTTAAATGTGTTCACTTTTATTATACCAAACGCAATTAAAGGGAATACCTTTTTCCATCTAACGCGGATGAAAAACTTGACGGCTGAAAATTAATTTACAGGACACTTCAAGCGAGGCGATATTTTTCACATCTGAGAACTCTCATAAATTTGACTGAAGTGTGATGATATTTATACACTTATGTGCAGTTAGAATTTTTGTTATCTGAAAGTTATGACCGACAGTACTTGAACTGAAACGAAATTGACGTCTTGCATCGAAAGGTCATAAACCTAGTCCCCCGGTGAGTTTTAGACGAACCTTAACCGTATATGAAACCCGCGTACTCGAGACAAATGACCAAGAGCAAACTATCTTTAATACGTACACAACGTACTATAGCGCTATTATCATGGATGAATTGTTCCCAATAGAGCCGAACAGCGACTGTATTAACCCAGATGACGATGTTCCGTAAAAATACCTCGTAAATCATTTTAACCTATCAGCTGCGCAAATCCGCATGCGCGCATTTTTTCATTATCATAAATCACATTGCAAAATGTTTTATGTTGCAGAGGAGCCTTAATATGAAGCGATGATGAAACAATGGGCTTCGCTTAAGGAGCTGCAAACCAAAAGTTTAAGGAAAATAATGAGTTAAAGGGGAGGATGGTGAAACAGAGGGCGTGAAAAAGGTGGACGAAATGCTGCGACATCTGCTAGACAAGGCCACCGGCCGGGAAATTGAACACCTTACGGAAGGATCGGGCCATTTCCCGACACCGACAGCTACGCCACTAACGATGCCAGTTGAAACGGCGATTAGTGGTAACGCAGCGATTCTGACTAATCCGTCCTCGGTTTTCACCAGCCCTGCTAGTGTTATAGTCACGACCACCATCGAGTCGAGCAGGCACGTCTACAATGCCACCGTTCATTTCGCTGAGAACCACGACTTCGAAAACCGTAAGTGCGAGCTCTGCTTTTCGTGGCTACAACCAACCGATCTTCCTTGTAGCTTAATTGACGCCAACGGCTCTTACTAGACCGGTTTTAGTCAACTTCAAATTTGCCCTTCACCACGTAGATGGGTTGACAAGTGTTGACTTGTCCGGAATTAGAATTGTTTTGAACTGAAGATACACATTTTGATTGAAAAGAAGATGTATTGCTTTACTAGTAATGATATTACTACATAGTATACAAGTACCATAGTAGTTGGTACAGTATTTCTTGATTAGCAATGGTGCTGCAGTTAGTGTTCTAATAGCAATATTGCAAAAACGTTTGCTATTATTGTTCTTACAATATATGTTTCCTTAATGATATAATAATTGCTGTAAATTGTTACAAAGAATATTTGCTACAATTCCAATCGTTATGATTAATGAGACAATTTTTTCAAGCAATATTGCTATAAACATTTTCTTCGGCGTAATAAAATAAAAGCAATCATTTTTTACGAGTAATACTGTAATTAGTGGACTAGGAATAAGTTTTGATTAATGTAACAAATTTCGGACAACAACATTTTTATCAACGATTTAACGCATTAATTTCTGTCCATTTGTTTTGAATTATAGCAAGTATGATATTATAGTATACTACAATGACAGTTAAAATGATTGTTATTACAACTATTTTTCAAAGCAAAATAGATTCACTAAAATATGATAATTCACTACTGTGATAGTTACTACAATAGTTGTTACATCAATATTATAATTAAGGTAATAATATATAGTTCAATTATAGTAACAATAGTTCCTATAATATTAGCCGTAATAATTATTTTAGCAACTCTAATTTAATAATTGGTATAATTGAATTAGAGTTTTTTAGTGATAAAATCACATGATAATCACTCTAATTATTTGCTAAAATATTTATAGTTTCTATAAAAACCAAAGAAAATCTAATATACTTTTAAATTAATTATCGTACAAATAGCAACAACCAAATTTACTGAAAATAACTGAATATTGACTGCAAATTAGCACCGTGTGACAAATGTACTGAAATTTTCGATGTGTTGTAATATTATTCATCGAAATTCAGATCGGTCAAAAGTTATTTATACTTCACATCAACTCCAAAGAAACAGTATCGTGCTCACAACACGTATAGTCATATCGTTAATAGATGTACTTTCTTAAACTCGTTATGAAGTGAAATTCTCTTTTAGCTGTTTTAGATACTTCATTTTGGCTTCCTAGATTTCACTGTGAAGTATTATAGAGTATCTTAAGACTATTTCTTCAACATAAATCTTTAATACTGAGAATGTTGTTTTATTGCTCATATTATGGACTGCACTGTAAAAGAAATGTTTTATCCCTGAAATGTGAATGGGAATTGTTTTCAAAAATTAGTTTTGCTTCTAATTTTTGAAAAGAATCGATATTTGTTTAACGATGAAGTTTTATCAGCTCTTTTAACTCTAAACGGTATATTAGACAATTCTGTTAACACATGAGTTATTTTTAATAACCATAAGAATATAATAATATATATATATTGCAAAGTATATTGCATTTTAAAACTCAAAAATAGTCAAAGATTCTTTTCCTAATAATTCAGTTCAGCCTCCTCAACGAATCTGTTTACTTTTATTTGGAGTATCTCCACCAAGTAATCACGAGGATCAAAACATCAAAATGACTTCGTCATTCATAACTATATTAACATTGAAAATTCAAAAATGACGAACTAGCAACATTAATTCCCACTAGTCTAAAAGTCAAGAAGAACGAATTTCATACATCAACATCATATAAATCAGGACCCCTTTTAACTTTGTAGAAAAGGATAGAAAATGGTTGGCGGTTGCTGGCAATAATTAGACTGTACTCAGTTGGACTAAAAGTAAGCTCTTTGAAACAATGAATCTTGACTATTCAGCTACTTTTATTCAAGTTAAAACTAATAAATTTTGGAAGCCTTTATTTATCATCAATTTTCATGCGACCAATTATATTTCTTTTGAAAATCTTAGTAGACAAAGAAGAAAAAAAGCTTCTTGGCTTGGACTAATGGGTTTATTTTGTTTATTTATCTAATTTTGTAAATTCTTAATATATGAATATATATATTGTTCATTATTTTTAATACATATATACATGAAAAAGTGATTTGTACAAAGTAATTTGTAACGGCCGAGAGAATATTTATTTAGTTATAATCGTTTCTGGAGTCGAATTTTTGTAATGAGAATCATATTCTATCCATATGTCATTATACGCTATTTATTCTTCGTTGAATTTTATACGTCTTAATTTGACTTCAAATAAAGAAAGACGTTATGAGTAATGTAATGATGAAGTTATTCTATTTTTCCTGTTATTAAATTTGATTTTTAATATGTTGATATTTTTAAATTTGTTAGGATATTTATTTCAACATATATACCTTTTATTCGCTCATGTTTAATGATGATGAAATAACTGTAAACATAATGAACTAGAAAATATTTTTATTATTTTAATAATAATTATTATTACGGTATATCACATTAATTGGTTATCATAATTAATTTAAGTTACAAATTACAAGTTATTGTATTTTAATTATGATAAATATCACCAAGGACATGACAAAGTGTAGCTATCCGGATTCACAACTCTGCAGATTTCCTTCCAGCGTTCTTTTCCGCCTTTTCCTTGTCGGCGATACGAAGCGTCTCTATGTCTGTACGGTTGACGTCCGCCAGAAATTTGTGTATCCAAAAATCGATCCAACCAAGGACCACCAAACACCATGCCAATGAGTAAGAAGATAATCAAAAGGATCCTCATGTTAATACTTGGAATTCTAATGAAAAAGAAACAGCTTATCCAAATTATTCCAAATTAAAATTTTCACTTATAAAATTGAAATACCTTAATTACAATACGTAGATTTATAATATAAAAAGATTTTAATTATCAAATAATAATATTTTAAAATTTAAATTTGATAGGTTTTTCCAAAAATGAATGATTTTTTAAATAACAAGAAAAATATTATTGCCACTTACTCTGATTTTTCGTATCGACTTGTTTTCGTTCGCAACACTTTCTGAACATTCACGCTCGAATTGTCAACTGTGCGATAAGTCGCTGAACCGTAAAAACACCCATTTCTGGTTGATAAAATACAAAGTAATTTTGAAATCAGATTTTTGGTCTGAGAAGAGTTTGCGCGAGAGATCGAAACTGAATGACGAGTGCGAGGCCGCTGATTGGTACGCGCGGTTATATATGGGTTTGCCCTTCCTCTTTGAAAATCGCGCGTGAAACGCGGCGCGGAAATTTTGAATTTTGACGTTGACCGGCTTGCACAACCCCACGTTATTGACCATGAACGCGTTTGTACTTGAACTAAGATGAACGATCGTCAATCAATTACACCGCTCGATTCCTATTATTTCCAACCATTCTGTGCATTCACTTTGCATAATATTTTACAACTTTTTCGTAGCAAAAAATTTAATATTAAAACATAATATATGAATGAAACATTCTCAATGACTTTTCTTTAGAATGAATGAAGGTTGTGCTGTTTACTCGTATTTTTTTACTCACATAGAACAAATATTCGATTAAAAGAAACATATTTATGATTTTTTTTAACACTACATTTTGGTATTCTCAATTTTAAACTTTTTATAACTCATTAAATGCTTCTAAATGGATTCTCTTTATACTATAAAATCGAATTTGTATTTAAATATGGATGAATACATAATCAATAGTATTCACTGTGTATAAATTATTTTTTCAATTATACTCATTTTATACCAAATTAAATCTTATATCTAAATATATGTTTTTTTATTGTCTGGAAAATTAAATTTGTAGGTTGTAAACATATTTTATAAGAATGTTGCAAATTATTTTATTAATGTAAATTACGTGTTATGTATTTTTTAATATGTAATACAGTGAATTTGAGAATTAGTCATTGCATTAAATGATGAGTAGTGAAAATTCATTTTCAAAATATCTGAATGACTTTGTTAAATGAGATAAAAACAAATCGATTTCCTTTGGAAGAATGATCGAATGAGATTTTGTGTTGTACATGTTAAGATGTAAACAGCTTCCGCAGATAGGCGATTTCGGTCAGGGCCATTAGAGCGTTATAATTAGGGCCCATGAATCCCTTGGAATTGCGTTGATATATTGACCATCATCTTTGATCCTGATATGACTAATTAATTTCATAAAAATGTTCAATGACGAAAGTAATAATGCGTTTAGTCGGACGATGTTCATGCTTACATTTAGTAAAAGATACTTATGAATATGTAAAAGCAAGTCAATTTTTTGTTTTCTGAAATGGAGAAATTTGATATTTTTGATCATTTTTGTTTTAAATATTAAATCATTTGTGAAGATGTTTGGTATAAAATTCATAGTTCATATTGCATTCAAGTGCAATATTTTGCGCTCATAAAGCTTTGCTGAGTAAAAGTTAAAGCGCTTTAATCGGATTTTGAATTGACATTCCTGAAAGAAACATTAATATTTATGAATGCGTCATGAAGAACGACGAGTATTTGGACGAGAACAAAGCTTAGAATTAATTTATAACAACAAAAGGGTGTTTCTAAAATATAAATATTAAACAAAATTAACTTATATTTTCTTTGCGCAATCATAATTGTGTTTTTTACAAAGAGATGAAATATGATTTGATTTTTGAACTTCTTAATTAAACGAGATGTTTTAATAATTTACTTTTGTCTATATTATTATCATAAACATAACAAAATTAATTTAATTTTAATGAATATAAAATAAAAATTAAATTTCATTTATAATTAAATTCTAATTTCTATTTTTCTATTTGTATAGCAATATGTTAAGAAATGGCATATTATTATCGAACTCTTTTTCTAACATGATACAACTTAAAGAAATGTACTACGCAAAAAAACAGAATAATATTCCAACTATGTTTAAATTATTATAATGATTCTTGTTTGCAACAGACGAAGATCGAAACAAAGAAATACCAAGCGTGTGCTGCGAAGTATTTGTTTGATTCAAAATAGTAAGATAGATTAATAGTAAGCGCAATTGATTATTTATTATTAACTAACAAATGTATAAGTCGACAAAATATACGAAATCGGTCAATCAAAAAACGAATCTAAAGTTGTGATTGAAATTGACTCCTACGCTCGATCGGAACCAATTGCAAACATTTGGAATCCGACTTTTCAGATTACCCCGTTTGATCTTCCAGTCTTTAATTGCGCGTAGCTTTTGTCGGTTGAGCCGAACATTTGGCGCATTTACAATTAAATTACGTCTCAATCGTCTCCGGAATACTCGACAGATAAACCGCGCTTTTTTATCCTTCGCATTTTTTCTTGCAGAAGAATCACATCAGATAACGTGCTATTGACACTCGTTTAACAAGCCGATCGAGCCCAGTCGATCAATCACTTTCCTTAAACAGTTATGTCAACTTTTGAAGATAGTAACAGTGCAGCCCAAGGACTCACGCGTTCCAGTTTCACGCGACAAATGCAGCGGAGTATTTCGAAGATGAAAGAAAGTATACAAAAAATTGCCGGTAGGTCGATGACATTTTTTGCAGCTTTGCAACACAAAGCACAAATTCATTTTTAGACAAAATACAAAAATAATACATACTTATAGAAAAGACGATTTAAAGACAAATGACTTTTCGGTAATTGATTTATGGAATGTAAATTAATAAAATAGATTTTCGAAATATGAGTCATAAAAGTTAACAGCGGATGTTTCGATAGAATCTGCAAAATATCATTGACTTAATAATAGCTCGCTGGTTTTCACTCAAAGTGCCAATATGGAGCTTTTGATTATTTTCTCGAATCAAGGAGAAATAAACGCCGTCCCTTTCAGGTCTAACTATCGAAAAAACATGATTAAGTTTAAGTCAATTAACTCTTTTTAGAGTTTCTTCTTTGAATTTATTTTATGACTTTTATGCACAATTGAGTATGCCGAGATATGCTTAACTGCGATTCATTTCGATTACAAATAGAAATGATTCCTGTAATGGAAACACATTTGGCTTATAGAATACGACGTTATTGAGGATGAACCAATTCACATATTACCCGAAGATCTGAAAATGTTGTGCAGTCAAACTGGATTTAGGAAATCAGAAATCCGCAGCTTATATCGTCATTTCAAAGAGTACTGTCCTGGAGGTGGTTTGACGATAAGTGAATTTCGACCGATTTACGCGAAACTCTTTCCCTTGGGGGATTCGAAAAAATACGCACAGCTGGTGTTCAACAATTTAGATGAAGACAGTGACGGAATCGTGAGTTTCAGCGACCTGATGAACGCGATGGGTTCGATAGTTAAAGGCAGCTTCGAAGACAAACTCAACTGGATTTTCAGGTCTGCAAAATGGAAAATAATTACGCTTTTTGAACGTTCCTTATAGTTGGTTTTGATTTGACTTTTCCTTTTTAGGTTTTATGATTTAGACGGCGATGGCTACATTACGAAAGAAGAGATGATGATTGTAATGACGGCGATTTACGAAATGGTCCACAAACATCGAACCGCCAATTGCGTCAATCATGTGGAACGGTTCTTTCGGCGTATGGATTCCAATAAAGACGGACTCATCTCACGTGAAGAATTCATGATTAATTGCAAAAAGGTTTCTTCTCCTCTTCATTTCAACTTTATTCTAATTTCTTTGTTTTGACTTTTTCTCTTTTATAGGACAACATGATTAGAAACCAGATCAACTTCTTTGGAGTTTTGTTTTGATGTAAAAGTGCGAGTCGCAAGTCACGAAGACACAATTATACAATTACACAATGTATATATAAATAATAATGTTTCTTAATTGTAGATTTATTTCAAATTGTATAATATGGGCTGAAGAATTGTAATGACTTGTTATAAAACTTGTAGCAATGTTAATGAGATTGTAATAGATTGAAGGGATTCGTGTCTTAGAATAATCGTTTTTGTAAGATGTAGAAAACACATGCGAGAAAAAATATAAATGCGAGTGCCAATAAAGCCTTGTCTGTGATTTCGCGCCGGCCATATTTTCCTAATAGTTTTCCAGATTGCAAAATCACTTGCTGCTGGTTCTCCAGTTCCTTTCTTGTACTTGAAACTTTATCTGATGACGTCACTGAAACGTAAAGTCGATGATACAATTGTTTTGTAAGATATTCTTCAAGTATGATGGGAAATGTTATCTTTTCGTCTATTTATTTTGATCCATCGTTTAACTTTTTCACTTCAAATAATAATATTCACGTTGCTATTTCACAATTATTAACATTTTTGTTTCTCATTTCATGAATTATAATTACATCAATATTTATTTATATTTTCTTCATTATATCTATAGCAACTTTGACTGTAGGCGGGGTTAAATCTTTTT
>JABFQD010003507.1:0-13103 GCA_022817045.1 Psix sp. ZL-2020 | reverse complement strand
TCTGGATTTGAATACGTGAGAATCATTTTCAGTAAGTTAATTTTAAAGTAAATTTATTAACGAATATAAACTTTATAATAAACCTAGAATCAATAATAATTATGAACTTATTATTAGTGATGTTCAACCAATTTTCTAGTAAATTTAGATAACTTATATATTATAGATGAAAAAGAAAAATTGAAAATAGATAAAGTACCGGTTGTAATAGTTACATTTTCGATAACTATAATTGTAAAATAATATAATACTTTTCTTTCTGAATACTAATTTGTTAAATTTTTATAAAGAGAAGTATATTTCGATGAAATGAAAAGAGATTCCATGTGCAATTTCTTCGAAATTGTTTCCTGGTGTGATTTGCACGCAATATTTTTTGAAAACAAAATTTTCCATTAAACTATAGAGGTCTCGCAACAAATCGATGGCGGTATATTCTTGTGAACTTTTAATATACAAGATAGCTCATGCAAAGCCCGATTACTGAGCAAAATATAAATGTTTTGATCCAGTTAGTAACGCGATTTTCAATCTGAATACAATTCAATTTTCAATCCTTCAGCAACTCACTGAATGGCACATTTTCCCATTATGTAATTTCATTTCATTGCCAACTCAATATTGTGCAAGGTATTCATTTGAATGTAAGTTGCATCGAAAATGAGTCGATATATAGCGGAAAACGGAACTATGAATCCTCAACTGATAGTGTGAACTTTGAGTGTGGTGCTCAAATTTGAAAGCTCTAATTAAAGCGTGCGATTTGCGGAACGGAAAAAGAAAAAAGAAACAAACAAAATGAATAAACAAAAAAGTAAAGTGAAGCACACAAGAAAGGTTTCCCGATTGGCTCTTTGCCAGTGTACGTCGTTAAACTTCTGTTGTAGCGCTATTTAACTTGTTTAGCAAGTTTCGGGATTTGTACTATCAATTTTAAAATAAGTACCAGAAACGCGCAAAAAGATTGTATTTCTGCTTGTTTAAGTTGGGTGCACGGTAACAAAATACGCCGACAAAAACAAAACCCACAGAAAAGTCTCAGTGGCGGCCTCGTTAAGAGAAAGTTACAACCGAAATTACTCGTGCGGAAATTTCATTATGCTCATATTTGTGAAGCTCGGCCCGATAACGTATTCTTTATCTTGTCGGTAGGATCGTATTAATTAATTTTGCCGTGCGATTATCCCGCGAATTATCAATATTTTTGAGCTCCTTGAAGAGCGGGCGCGATCTAGTTTGAGCTTGAGCCGCGCAGTAATAACAATATTTAGCAACAGTTTACGATTATAACACTCTCGAAAGTAGATCCAAAAAGAAAGATAATATGCCGGCTAATTAGACGTTTTTGAGCATATTCTGGGAAATCCATTGTCATTAACTACACCAATTAAAAGAAAGTCTCGCTCGTAACCGCGCGACCCGTTATTCCAATGAAATGTTAGTTACGATATTTCATCGCGCGAGAAACAAGACAAAAAACGTAATACACTATAACTAACAAATATGATTAAGTCACGCTGAGATACGCCGACAATTTTTTAATCAGCTAATTAAAGTGAAGTCATTTTTGTGATTAAATAATTAGAAATAAAATAATGGAATTTGCTTTAGATTAGAGCACGCTTAAACAAGAGAACATTATCACGTTATGCAATTAATATACGTCTGAATTAAAACAACCTTTTAGAGAATTTCAGTGAATACTTCGAATTAAAATCCATTCCTAACATTTTCTTGTAGAAGCGTGTAAAACGAACATCAAAGTTCTGCAAATATATCATGCAATTCCTATCCTTTGTATTTTCAAATCCAACACATTACATTCAACTGAATACAATATCGATGGTAAATTATAC
The DNA here is from genome assembly GCA_022817045.1 of Psix sp. ZL-2020. NCBI lineage: Eukaryota > Metazoa > Arthropoda > Insecta > Hymenoptera > Scelionidae > Psix > Psix sp. ZL-2020. The sequence continues at coordinate 11,247 of JABFQD010003507.1, read as the reverse complement.
AAGTTTCAATCAGTTATTGAATCTATTATGCTAAGTATCTCTAAATATGTCAAACGAAATAAAAATTTAAATAATTATACAAAATATTCCAAATTTGCTTGATACAACAATTATTTTGATAAGTCAAAATACACCAATATAAATGTATACAGTTTAAAATATTACGTTCTAAATCAAATCGATGACTTAAAATCTTAATTTTGACTAGTTATCAATTTCTCCATAGTATCAATATGCGTTTAATCAAGCCGTTCGATAGTATTATGTGGCCAGAGTAAGCAGAACGTTGAATATGACATGATCGTAAAAAGTGGTGAAGAAAGGCTACATACTTTACTTTGGGTATTGAGAATTTAAACTACAAAATTGTAAGACTTTTAAAATAATTAAAATTTTTTTCGATAAATGTTTTTATGTTAAATAAAGTATTAGATTGAATCACTTTTTTTTATGGTAAATAATTATTAATGTGATATTATAAGATATATGTGATATATAATATTATGATCAATATTTTTTCGTATAATATTTTAAATCTTGGTATTTTTGATTGTTTACATTGTCAATGATTATTATTATTCAAAAACTATCTATTGATTTATATTAAGGTAGAAATTTGTTTTTGTTGATTCAGTCGTATACTAAATCCCTCAATATACTATAGATATTTTTATGAAACACGAATAATTTTCAATAATAATATTACACAATAGTGACTTCTAATAATTTGAACTTACTAAAATTTACTTATTAAATAAGAAATCATTCATTATTGAAATATATGAATGTTAATTAACCTATTTCATTTAATAAATTAATACTTATGATTTAATCTTATTATTTTTATTAAATAATTTATCTTTATCTTTTATTTTACGAACTATAGATTATAGTATATGAAAGACTAAAATTTTAAGTTTATTCCACTATTCTTTAGTAAAAAGTCGATCTTTGAATAGCAATAAAATACATCAGCTTAAAATGAAATATTTAACGTTACCATTGAAATTATCATAATATTAATGTATTTGATTCAATGAGGTTACAGTCATTATTCGTTATTCATTAATTTTATTAAATTTTGATTGATTAATTATTTGCCATAAAAAATTGATTGAAGCATGCAGTTAATTTAATTTTTCATTGAAATGGTTTTCAATGAGTTCAATAATTTGTTACTTTACATTATTAAACACAATTAGTGCTGCTTTTATCATTAAAACTTTGAACAATTTAAGCCAAACTAAAGGATGGACTAATTTTTGTTTGTATCAGATTACAAATAAAATATATTTAAGTAGTTTAACCTGTAATTCTAGTATCATATTGCTTTTAAATATATAACTTTATAATTATTTATTCATTAATAAATAGTTCATTACAATTTATTAATATATGAATTGCTAAAAACAGAATCAAGCGTGATAATAAAATTGATATATGACTTTCTAAACAAATATATATCTTGTCTATTTAGCATTTATCTTTTTAATATTTTTGACGGATATATTTTTAGGAAAATAAAAATTTATTGAGTTGATTAGCACATAATTATTTTTTAAAACATCAAATATTAGTTCTATATACGTCAAAAAACCAAATAATTATTTGAATTTAAAAATTTGTTTTTTTAATTTGTTAATTTGTTAATTTACTAAACGGAATGAAATATAAAACATCTTATTAGAGATGAATTAAGTAAATATCAATAGCAGAGACCAAACTTTTATTGTGACATATTTGTGAAATAATAGCATAAATAAAACTAACACATAAAAAATGAAATAAGTACATTATGATACACGAAGACACATCTTTGTTATCACATTATAAATTATTATAAAGTTACATTTAGCGCATAATTATATCTATTATGCACTATATGAGAATAATTTAAAAGTTATCTTTGACGAATCTTTTGAAGAAAAATTTAGTCTAAAAGTGAATATATCAAAGCCGAAGCAAAATATACAGATTTTACAATACAGGTTTGACGGAAAGTATTTATTTTTTTTAAGAGCATATTTATTTTACAAAATAGAACGTGTTTAATGTATGGTTGAGTTCAATTATATCAATTTGTACAATGCTTGGTCAGTTTACAGGTTTAACAAGATCTTATCAGATTTCGCCATTAATTTAATCAAGTCTATCCAGGGCTAACCAGATATGGCAAGTTATCCAAATTTGATGAGACACTCTCATTTTTCCTGTCTAATCTGACTTGTAAATAGAATTTATTACTTACATCAAACACCTAAATTGCCATATAATTGAAAACATTTTGAAAAATTTTCAAATTATACTTCCAATATAAGTACTAAATCATAAATCCTATTTCCGCTGATCTGACCGAACATTACCTGTTTTCGAGATATTTTTATTGGTACAGTTTTTGAACTGGAAAAATAATTTTCACTACAACACTTCTCAATAAATTTTATATCAAACTATACAGCTTTGCAGGGTTGAAATGAATTGAAAATGAACTCTGAATTAAAATGATCTTTTTTAGGCGAATCAATCAATGAGCTAACTGTATCTTACCAAATGAGCGTATTAATGAAAAAAATCAATTATCTCAGAATTGAATTAATTTCTTTTCATTTACGAAATTTTGATAACGAAAACCTACATGTAGCTACATTAGCATAACGTTTGCACGAAACTTGAGGAGTAAAGTTATGCAAATTTGTAGAAGAATCTCATCTCAGATTTGTATACAAATTATACACTACAGAACGTTAAGATTCGCATACACAATGCGTCTTACACGGCACAATTACAACAGTGTAACACTTTTGAAAAGAATAATCGTGATAAGCATGCATCGCGAATAGCTTCAACATCGCGACCCATCCGTTCTTAATTTTACAACTGACGAAATGAAAAAAACAAGAATGACTATCGTTGCGTTATGACTTATTCAGGAAAAGGCTGTTGGCATAAAGGCGAGAGCAGAAATGCAGGTGCGGGTTGCAGATGAATCGAACGGCGCATTGTTTCGTCGCGCGCAAATGTAATTCAACGGCGATAGTTTTATCGGATGACTTGAAATATCAGCGGCTTTATGAGTCCACTAAATTCGCACCGTGATAGATTAAAGTTGGCGGTGATTTGGAAACAAAACAGAAATCAATGAATGCTTTCACTCGACGACATAAGGAATACTTAGGTTTTATAGCTAACGAATCTTTATTGCTTCCTCCTTTTCTCGAAATGTTTCATAAACATCACTTTCGACAATCCGTGAGTTCTTTATCGTCCATTTTTTCAACGGTTAAGCGAGACTATTGTTGGGTATTGAAAATCGTCGTAATGTCGGCTTCGTATACTGAGATTTCGCACAGCCAATAACGCGTCTCCCGGCGCTCATCAAATTTTATTTTCCTCTGTCGTGTTTCACACTCTCCGACTATCGTCGAATTTTCATCAAATAATCATGTCTGTCCTTTGTTTCAGAATCACTGAGGAAAATCAGTACATAATCAACAGTGCCGGTATGTGTCGAAACTTTATTACCTCCATTTTCGTAATTCCGCTTTAATTAGAATGATGCAAAAGTCCCGTCAATTTTGTGCACAAAATGTACAAAAATAATTACGTTTCGAGAGTTCTGAGAAGCGTGTTAAACTGTCTTGTTGGTCATAAAGCAACGTTTTATTGGCAAAAATGTACCGGCCAAGGCCCTTTGATCAAACATTCGACTAAGTACGTATGGTCTGGTCGACGGAAGTATCGTTAAAATCGATTCCGGCGCTCGAATTGCTGTAGCGGAGTCGCGGATGGTGGCCACAAAAATAACTCCGGCGCCTTTTAAGTACTGCAAGCAGGCCTTGGCGCGGTCGTTTGAAATAACGCAAGCTGGCTAGGAAGTCGCGGCTGCTAACGTGTCAATCGACGACGACTTTCTCGAGTCGTGATGGACAATAAAACGCGCCGCGAGGACGTGAGAACGCGCGAACATGATCGTGACAATGTTGGAACGATTTGCGGCACGTATAATTAGTATGATTCAGCAGCGAGATCTTTATATAATATGATTCATTTCTTGTCTCAACCGATATTCTGAAGTGATAATTTTGTTTTGTAACAGCGGTAGAAGGATAAGTTGCGTCACAGATTGGTCACGTTTGCGTGGGAGAACGAGTTATAATACTTTAATACTAATCAACGAATTGCGTCTGTTCTAAATCAATTTTCAATCAAGGCAAATTATAACGAGAGCGGCGTTATTATGTAATTATCGTTCACTATATATTTCTGGCTTCAATCAATTCATACGTCCTAGTTTCGATCCCATTTTAATAGATTATTTTTGCTAAGAAAAAAACAAAGTACTTCATCAATTAATATTATATGCTTTTGTGAACCATTAAAGTACAGCTTTTTAGTGGGTAGAAAAGTGTAGAGTACGTATAAGGAAACGTTCGCTTCCATCAATTTCATGTTATTAATAGACTTGTAACCAAAAGTATAAACAAGGATTTTTCGCTTATGTTAGATCAAGTTTGACAGATGATTGTTCAACGCTCAAAGATTCGTTCACAGCCTATGAAACGCGCTGACTGATCAAATAAATATTTATTCTTATACATAGGAATGGAAATTTGGGGGAACATTTTATTGATTGAATTCGTGACAGATATTAGCCGACGAATATTTTGTACAAGTTGCAATTAGATTTCGTCGCAAACAGGCTCATCCAATATTGACGCTGGTAATTACAGGGCAATCGAATGATTAACAATTATTCATCAGCATGGTACTATTTTTCACTGACGAATCAGAGTTCCATTAGACAAAAAACAAAAGCGCAAAAAAGCCGTAACACTCGGTGATCCATCACGATCAAAGTGACGAAAAGACAAGACAGAGAATGCGAGAGAAAAAAAGATGCGATGCTCCGACGCAATCGAGAAAATATCGAGCAAACAAGCACTGGTTCTAAGATCCATCAATTACACGGTGCGAGACACGGTGAGACGAAATCAATACGCGACGGTGAGTCGCAATCGATTAAACCGATTGAATCGAGCGCACAGGGCGTAATGAATCAAATATCTAATATGATAATACTCGCGTGAGCGCGCGTAATTCAAAACATCGTCGATACAACACACAATGCGGCGCTATCGAAGCCGATAAATTCGCCGGAGCCATGGCAGGCGCTATCGAATTTCCTGCAGGTACTAGCGGCCGGCGGATTTTCTTCCGACGTGACCGCGATATCGATCTATCATCGAACACGACTCAGACGACGATAGATAGCTGACAGATAAGCGACGCTGCGTCTTGCGTCGCGCCCACCGGAAGTTGACCCCACGTCCGCTTCTAATGCACTTCCGTCCGACGACGAGAACGACGACTCGTCAAATCGCATGAGTTGGTGCTTTTCGCGTGCTCGCTAGCCTTTTTCTCCAGCTCGAGAATTATGACTCTTCAACTTTTGCCTCCTCGAATACTCTTTATTTCTCGTTCGCGTTCCTTTTACTGCGGGAGGAAATTGGTGTTTATGTTTGGCCGCCCGCCCCTCCCGTCCAGGCGTCATTTCTTGGTTAAACAAAGCCGTGTTTGGGTTACGTCCAACCGCGCTGAATGATAGATGTCGGAAAACTTGAGACCAATTTTCCTACACTTCATCATTACCCTTTGTTTTGCCGGACTTTAATACCGACGTCAAATCAGGCAAAGCCTCCCCTTGCGTCTACCCCGTGTGCGCGCGCGCGCGCGCAAGTGATTTTTAATCCGCCAAAGTTCATTTGTCAAAAGTCATTTTACTTTCAGAATCTTATTTAGTGGTAAACTAGCGTCTATTCCCGTCCATTCATCGTTCGACAAAATCTAATTTAGACATTCAACCATAATCCGGGCAAACAATTTTTCAAAGCGCAGTTTTGAAGGAAAAAATATTATCAGAGGTAGAACGTCGATTTTTCACATCGCCGTAAAAGCCCGCAAGTTAATCGCCTCCCTCGTCAAAAATAGTAGATCATTGTGCTCGTTTCTTTTGTCAAATCGGGCTACGTCCTGACCGTGAAACAAGTCCCCGCGGTGCCATTAGGACATTCGTTTTCATCGTCGATGCGGGAGCTGTCTTCGGAGACATCTTCGACGCTCGTATCGTTTCTTCGCTCGTCGACTTTCTCTCCTAACGGAAACGCTTTTTGCACCGACCCTTCAAGATCCTGGCCTGCCCCTGATCCTAATGACGAAGTCACAAAACGTAACCTCTAATGACGCTTTTTTATCGGCTACACGAAAGTCACCACAAATCCAGAACCCTGTTGTCTTAGTTTGCATTCATGGCCAAACTGCCTCGTGCATTATTACCAAGAGAGATATTTTTTTCTATCAGCATAGAAGGAGCATGACCAAATTGAATGTCTCCCTTAAATAGGGATTATTCCAAAAATTAGCACAAATTTGATTAAACTTTCCTTCGTGAAATCTTTCAGATTTAATCTGTGCATCCTACCGAGAATTTTTCAGCGTCAACTCAATTTTTCATCGACGTTTCCCTTGAAAATTTTTCAGCCAACAAACTTTTCCGACGAAAACAATTTGCTAATTTTTTCTCATCGCAGAGCAAAGTTGTTTAATTCTTAATAACAAAATTGACCTATATAATTAAAAATTAGAATTTCGAAAACTCTCGAGACAAACTTTTAATTAAGAACACTTCTAACAAATGAGTTCAGGATATGTAAGCACTACCATGTGCACACTACATACACACGAAAATATGTAAATCTCTTCGGAATCTCTTACAAATGGATAACAATTTCTAACATTTTTTCCACTTGATATATAAAATATAATTGCTGAAAAATATACTCAATACTTTTATTTTTCAAGAAAAAGTATTTTTACTTTCTTAAAAATAAAACAAAAACAATATTTTCTCCCTTGAGAACGAAACATTCTTAGAAATAATATTTCCCTTTTACCTTACGGCAAGAGGTTTTTTAAATTGGACCCGGTAATAATATTATATCTTTTCTTATCTTATAGCGTATATAATCTACTCCTATAATAGATAAATATTAACCTTTATAATACAAAACATTAAAATTCCGTAAAAAAATTCCCACTTAAAACATCCTCTTCCCTCATCATATCCCAAAAGAAGTTCTTCAATTGCTTCAAATTCATATTTCTTCTGAAGAATTCAGAAAAATTGTCAATGTTAAGAGCTGAATAACTTATCTCACAATATATAACATATAATATTTTCCAACTTTCTGCACAGAAATACCTTGTTAAAAAGTACAGTCATATCTAAATATTTGAAAGTCAAATAATAGGCACAAATGACACAGCATATGTTCCTATCCTCGGGCATTGGTCTAATAGTTAGGGCAACGATCATCTGAGCAAAAATGGTACGGTACACTGTTAAGCATCCATAACCGATTATCTACTGCACAAAGTAGGATCCATGCAGTGACATGTGGGATGAGACCATGGATTTACCGTTCCCTGGTAGATGAATCCCAAAGCCGCTCCTATCATGTAAACATTAATATCCTCGTGCCATGGGCTATGGTACGTCGACTGCTGTCCTCATTTTCGCTCATGCGCTTGTAAATCTTCGCTCTTTCTTGTACAGGGAGATGAATTGGTGACATGTTAGCGATAATACACACAACATCGTACAAGACCGTGCGATGTGATCGTGTCACTCGTAGGGTACACCTGCAATATACCGAGGTCATCTGGCGTGCGAACGGTACCATCTATGTGGCTGATATTCAGATCGAAGCTATACACAGAATCTTGCAACTGACGACGTTGCGAAGTAGTCTTGAGCGACTCAGAAGCTTTGACCAGCTCTGCTATAGCACCATATCACCTATCTAGACTCCCAGATAGATGACAGTTGAGATGATAAATGAGTGTTGGCTATGAAGATATGTCATAGTCTCTGACGGTGAGACTGACAGTTTCTGTCACTTTCGTGTTAGTCATCAATATTACCTCAATTTTATGGTCTGCTAGCTGCAGGATATTTATCGGAAACCACCAGCTGACTGTGGCGCTTCCTTCGCCTTCTGGATAATTTCTTTCAAGTTCTCGCTGAAAAACTAAAACACTGTCGCCTTTGAAGCCAACTGTCTTTGTTCTCGACCGAGCAACCCTAGCAACGTATTGTACTTGATGTTCTACAACAAGAATCTCTATACTGAATCTTCTAAAATGCATCCTGTGATGTAGGTCTTAGATGTTGTGTCCAAGTTCTAGCGTGCAGTATATTTCAGAGCCTCCGTCAATTTCAGCATGCCCACAATTCAATTCCAGTTCGCCGAATTGGATATATTACCTCACATCCGAAGTGACTATGGCATAATTTTCTTCGTAGTTTTCTTCGCAAACAGTGGCTATGACGAAGTTGCCGTCCACCACAGACCAATAATTGCTGGATCCATACTGCTTTCCCATTTGAATCCGAGTACCTTCACGTATTTCTCTATTCGATTGCAGATGGTCTTTTGGAACACCTTATCTGATGTTTCCAACAAGCAAATCAGTCGATAAAATTATGGATCAGCAGGAAGTCTGTTGCTCTTCGAGAAAAGGACTATTTATTACCGTACTGATCAGCATGAAAAAATTCCTTCGCGAAAGAACACGTAGGATTCTAGGAACATTCAGTCTTACTACGATGTCTACTTGAAGGAACGTTTTGGATTATATCCTGACTTAAAACTATGGTATCTTCAATCTTATCTTCATTAGCTTTTTTCTAACGGAGTTGGAATATCGAGGCCACGTGTGGCCAATATATATTCGCAAAATGATTTAGTCCTGGTATTCTGGAAGTACGATAGCTACTATCCTTTCAAGTAAAACTGGACAAGATGGCGGAACCTTGGTATAGCTTTTCAACCTAGCTATTACCGTTTTGTACGGTCTACTCCAGAGAGACCTACGAAGCGAGTCTCGAAGGTGTTAAGCTGCTGGAGCAATCTTGCAGAGACGTATCGACACCGGAGTAACTGCAAGCAGCCAATCGCAAAACCAATTACATACATACATACGAATACACGCATACACACACACTCTCACAACGAATTTACACGTTTTAATGACTGTTATATTAGACCCCCAAGGTGCATTTATTTTCAAAACGAACGAATTAAGAAGGTGATATTACATCGGAAGAGAATTCTTTTGTCATAAGAATATTCTATGTATCATTTTAAAGTTTATATTCCCAAGAATTATCAAAATATGGATACAACGTATCTAAATATGTTATGGTAATCAAAATAACAAACATTCTAAAACTAGAAATAATCAATATTCCACTTATTGAGAAATGTTACATTTATCGTTATAGTTATTTATTGAGCAATAAAATATTATGATTTATTATTTGGATAATATATTCGAAATATTATGGAATGTAAATATTATCAAAAAGGGTTAATAGAAAGAACATCTTCTTTAAGATATAAACGAAAATAATATAATATCACTCAACAATCTCGAACTATTAATAGCGAAGTTAATTGACTGTCGGAAATTGCATTTCATAAATTATAATTATACTTTTCATATAGATATATATTTATAACATACAACATTTCTTCGTAATATATTTTCACCTGTGTAGGTGTGTGTCTAATATTTTCGTACGCGAAGGATAACTGAATTCTCCTTGTCGTAAATACTGTCGCTTTATGCTTTGATTCAATTTAATACCGAGAGATACGAGCGACGCGTAGTACTTTTCAAAATTCGATACAACTTATTACTACACGTTTTACGACTTTCTTCAAAGCAGAAAATGTTTTCTATGATGTAAAAAATCGATTTCCAACATTAGTTATTCTGTTAATTAATCAATTAATCGTACCTATCAAGTTCATCGGCAAACATGAATCCCCTCTTATTACCGTTAACCTCGTGCTTTTTAGACACAAATGTTTTTTTATAATGCCTCATACGTAAATCATACATGTATTACAAGCGAATATCTTTACGAAACGTACTTTCGACCCTTCGACTTCGATATTCACAACGTGAAATATTAAGAATGAGTGTTACGAAGGGGAAGTGGAGAGGATAATGTCACGATAACAAGAAAGTCTCGTTTCCGGAGAGATATTAGAGGTGAGTTTGCGCTACCTGACGCCCTTAATGTGTATCCGTTCCGTTTCTCGTGCATCGGCTTTTTGCTGGCACACGAGCGACTGTAAAGTTACCGACGCAGACATCTTAATCGCACCACCACGTGATCGTTATAACACGTCACGAATATTCTCCCATAAGCGGCATTTACATACGCAGCATCAAGTCTTCGCTAAATCCATATTCCTTGATTTTATTTAGACGTTATAATCAACATGACTTAGACTATATTACATATGTACCACACTATTACATTTGTACATCGCTATCACGTTTATTGATATATGCGGATGTTTGTTCATACATGCTAGGCTGTTAGTTCATTAGTATAAAGCTCCCCTGGGCTACTTTAATATTTCCAGCAGTCTTGACGAATTATATCAAAATAATTAACGCTTACATTCTTGCAACAGCATTTTAATTATCATAAAAAACGAAATGTTTCACACTAATTGAAATAAAAATGATTACGAATTTACTCGATTACAATGATACGAAAAATAAAACTGCGACGAAAAATCTATCTTGTGTTATATAGTTACAATAAATTACTTTAAATGAGAACTCGCGGTGAAAAAAAAGTAAATTCTTGTAAACACAGTGTAAAGAACTGTGAGAGAAATAAGGATAAATTGCACAATTAAAATTACTTTATTAATGCAAAAATACTTGAACCAAATTGTAATGTTCCATATACTGCATGCATCGTTGGAATATGAAAAGTTTCAGATAAGTATTAGAGAAGGTATATTAAAATTAATCATGTGAATAGTAGACGAAATACAGAGTTGAATGATCATATTAATGTTTCAGTTTTGCAGTATGCATAACTTTCGGAACTTAATATAAATCTCATTGGCATAAAAGAATCTCATGCAAACATTCCATTTGCCAAATTGTGTCTAAGTTAAGTAATTGGATTTTATCTTCGAGTTAAAAAATAAAAAATACATTTAGCGGAAAGAAGCTTTGATTTATTTGATTGTCCAAATTCTGCAGAATGTCTACGCAGTACAATCCGTGCGAAAGCAATTTTTATCATCGTCAATTTGTGCAAGACCATTTTTAAAATAACTCCGAAACTTTGACTTTAAATATAAGCATTCAAAT
>JABFQD010003506.1:0-13109 GCA_022817045.1 Psix sp. ZL-2020 | reverse complement strand
TGTATTATTTTCTATAATTAGAAGATGACTTAATTTATTATTACATATAATTTATTTAATTACATATGTATTTATATTAATATTTATTATGAAAATATATCAATAAACGTAATGTAATGTAATGAACAAGTATCATATAATTAATAATCTGTTAGGATAAACATAAGGCACTGAGCTTAAAGCCATTGTACCACTACAAAAAATATAATAAACAATTTAAAGGAAATTTTACAATGATATAATTTCAATAATAATCCATTATTATACGTATATTGTTAATATTTAATAAACAATTTGTGTGAACTTTCAATAAATGAAACTCTTGAAATTTGACGAATGGTAAGTTTTGTTCAAATTTATTTCTTGTATTTGTTAAAAAGTGTGTAAAGTACATTTGTAAGTCGAACGAATCGTGTAACAAATCAACTACTTCCTAAAAAGCACTGAAGCATTAATATACAGCGATACATTACATAGCATTCTATTGATTATTTAAATAAAAAGTCTGAACTGAGATTTGTAAGTTTAATATAAGTTTCTTTCAAGATAAAGCTTTTCGATGAATGAAAATCAAACTTTGCTTTGTAAAATATCCTCATGCAAAAGTTTTTTTCATATCAAAATCTTATGTGCTGTGTAACTTTTTCAGACTTTTTATCTTTTAATTATTCGTCATGCGCTAACAATAAATGCTTAAATCCGTCTATTATAATCCGAGAAAGTCTGAAGTTATTATTTACTTTTAATTTATAAATAAAATACGAAAATTTATATATTTATATCAAAATAAACAGACTTTATCAGAATACTTCAGCATTAATAATATTTAACATCAATAATTTATACCAATAATTCTTAATGGCTTATTACAGATACAACAAAAAAGCATTCAGTTTGTTAATGAACATCAGCGAATACGATTCTTCATGCGACGTTTCTACTAATCTTCATACTTCATGATTAAAAACACTAATTTATGCTACAAAAATAAATACGCTCATTTACAACATAGAGAAAAAGAAGCACAGAATGAAATATTCAATTTACATTTAAATTCAATTTCTTATCTATTCCTCTGTTGGAGAGCTTCCAAAAATTCAATTATCCATGTCATTATTCTCAAGCAAGCAACAATTTTTACATAAAAATAATTAAATCAACGATTTCGTTGTATTCTTTTTCTCACAATACAACATAAAAAGAAAGCCAGCATTCGTAAAACGAGAGGCTGTCACACAAACGTTTGATTATTTTTACCGCATATCGAACTATTATTTAATCAACGAGCTTCAAAGGATAAAAATAACTGAGTTTTACGATGTGACGGCAAGATACGATGTTGATATCAAAGTGCATGAATCGCATCGAAGTCTTTGATCTCGCGTTAATCAAAGGATGCGGGGAAAGTCTGAGGGTGTTTGATTCTACGTTCTATTATATTAAGAATAAGTCATCAAAGCACCTGCACGCCTTTTTAAACCTGGACCAGCGTCCCGGTGGTTTGTCCTCGTTTGGCGTAGCAGACTCGGTCGCAGGCCTTGTAAACTTTCGGGCCTGATTTTTTGGCCACAGAAAGCCTTTCGGGTCTCTGCGACAAGCCAAACATCTCATATTGCCCGGACAACTTTTGCAATAATTCCCGAAAGTCTTTTTCCACCGAGTCAAAAACTTTTGCTTCGCTTTTTGTTCCTCTTCTCCACTAGTTGGCACTCTGAAAAACAAATTAATTTGTTGACATTTCGATTGCATTTGAAATGCATTTATTTTTGCACGAGAGAAAAATATTCGCTTCAATTTAAAACGATAAAATAAATGTTCATTGTTGACAATATTGCAGGAAAAGTTCAAGTTAAAAATCATAAAAAACTGCGCAAATTTGCTGTAATTGGACGAATTTCGCAAAATCAATATCGTCGGACAAATAATTGCGTTTACCACTTGATTTCTGTTGGGAGTAACAATGGTCACGCGAGGTGAAAAAAATCAGTGCAATCAGTGCAAATCGGAACAGATGTATATCAATTCATGGTTGTATCGACGTTTTGGACACGTTCATTCACGTAACGCCAATCCCTGAATTGACGTACAGCTGACGTCAATGCAAAGTAGAATAGTGTCCCTCTAAAGTGGCCTTGCACTGACCCAAATTTTCTTCCTGAGCTTGTGGTCAAAATTGTGCCGCAAGAAGATGCCAATCAATTCCGCCGCATGCTTTTCTTTCTGGCAGTTAAAAATCGATGAATCTCAGCAAAATCAAAACTGAACGAATAAAAGTTTTATTTTCTTACTCAAAATCTTGTATTTATCTTAAGATATATCATGCAGAAATTTTATGTAATCGAATAAAATAAAATTACAATCTACAAAATAAAAATTTCAGCTACTTCACTGAAATCGTAATTTCGCAATGAGACATTAATTGCGTGATATTACATGGTCAAAGGCGAAGGTATCAAAAGTATAAATCTAAGTGGATTCGCATAACTACACAATAAAACTGTTACATCCAATAGACTGCTTGATGTGAAATCTGCCAGTGACCCAAAATCGGCGAAAAAAGGGGTTCAATCCGCGGATCCAGGTACTTTTTGCAGCGATGTAATGGCACCAACGTCCTAACTGCGAAACTCTTTGACATCGCATCAATCGACCGCGACGGTACTTACTTCTTATCTTCAACCCGAATTCGAATTCACCTAAGACACAAAAATTCCCGAAAACACACTATTATATTATTTGGACAGCCGGCGGTTAATTGCGTCGCAAATGAGCCGTGATTGAAATATAAACTGGCTCGAAAGTCGGCGGCGAAGTGAGTGGCCATCGGCAGATTGCAGGGCACCTGAGTCGCCGGTTGGTCAATCGCCAGGGGACGAGAAGGGGACCTGCCCGGAGGTCGGTCACGCAAAGATTTACCACCTTCTGCATACACGTGAGGATCGATACTTGGGCCGAGTCGCGTTTATAGTATACACCGCGCGAAAATTATTCACAATTATCGATCGTTAAAAAGTATGAAAAAATGGCCTTTTCTATCCCCAAAAAGACACGCGATCAAATAATTGTATAGAAATGAATACTTTCAGCACATATGATCTCATTAAAAGGCTTTGAAAACACTTTAAAAGAAACTTCTAATATACTTATTTAGGATATGAAAAACTTATAATTTTGAAAATACCTTATTATAACCTTATCAGTGTTCCAATCACTCATTTTTGCTACAGCATTTGCACTATTTATATGTATCCAAGATCGATTTTTACTCGAAAAAATAAAATCCCTTAAATTTAACGTGCCGTAAATGTATAGTATCACTAGAAGTTTCGGATTTCACTTAAAAAGTAAATGTAACGAGATGGTCATTAAAATGTCACGAATCTTCATTTCTTTACAACTTAAACCGAAGAGCTACAAACAAAGCAAATATCACAACTGTTAACCCTGTTCATAAATGTAATATTCTCATAATTGTAAAGCATAGTGGGGCTAACGAGTGAAGTAGTTGTGTTGACCTTGGCCGCACGCGATTTGGTCCCGGTCACAATGTTGTGTTCCTTTCGTTCATAGGAATTTATGCCGGATGCATTTCATATGCCGATTATCGTCTTCTGTATTTAGACTTTAACTCTTTAAATGAATATAATAAATAACACAGGATGATTAAGCTAAAGCTTTGAACTACTGACCGACTATTCGGCCAGTTCATCCACTGAAGTCCATTTGATTTGTATTATTATGACTTACGTCACGAAACTACTCGAATAGAAAAGCTACAAGAAGACTGGAATATAATGTATGTCTTTAACGATGGATATATAGGACAAATTTAGAAGGCGATATAATGCCCGATGAACCATATTCGATTATCATGAAGCGATCGACCTGCACTTGAAATTTAATTAAAAAGATAGAATCTGATAAAGCCGAACCAATTAGCGCTAAATCTAAAGAGACAATATCAACCCTGAATAGTCAAATAGGTTTTGAGATCAAGTTCCAATGACCATTGCGAATTATCATATGGATCGAAAATTATTTGCAAAAAATGCTCATTTTTAGCCACGACATGCAAGGCAACTAATGAAATCATTATCCCCAAATTTGAACTGAATAGAAAGAATAGATAAACAGAGGTGATGTATTTCCTGTAAGGTGTCAACGTCGCTAGCCTGTGCCAACATTTTATGTGATATACAACAACGACGGCGCATCATCCTTCGTTCTACCCCATAATTTATGGATCCCTTCATTCCACAGTAGTGGGCGTCGATGTAAATCTCTTCGGGATCGATAAGGCGTTTGTTCCGCTACTAACCAAAGGTAGAGGTTTATTGCTGAACGAGGTTAAGGAACTTTGCTGGATCACACCGTATTATTCCGTGTCTCCCAAGTTTGCAACCATCCGGTCTGATATAACTTTTTTCTCAAAAACAATTACTTTCGATACAAACAAATTTTACTTAGTCCTAATGTTTAACGATATGCTGCCCAGATAAATTATCAGCAATTCAAACACTTGAACTTTTCCCTTCAAGCCAACGACTCAAATCTAGGTCACGCAAACTTACGTTGTGGGTTCTCCGTTTCTTTCCATGTGAACAACATTTCCACTCAGAGTCTCAATTTCCTGACTATTTTTCACCATATGAGTGCCCGTTTTTTCCTTAGCTGAAGATACACCTCGGACGGTGTTTACACTAACCCCGGTGTCAGTAGATCGAATACTCCCAACCGAGTGGGACGACCTCTCGGATTTTAAGGACACATTGCTTCCTTGTTCCGGTACCTTGTCCAGACCTTGCGTGCTGGACTGCGTCTTGCTATCGATGGGGTCAACCACCGCTGCCTTCTCTGCACTCTTGAGTTCGTCTTGCTTTACCATCGTCACCGTCTCCAACTTGTCTATAGGAGGTTTCACCATTTCCACTTCTGTCTTTACCTTGTTTTCTTCTGTCTGAGACTTCTCTATGACTTTTTCTTTCATATCTTTCTTCAAATCTTCTTCTTTTTTCATTTCTTCTGCTTTGAAAGTTTCAGCCTGTTTCACTTCTGGAGTCATAACTTTGGAAGGTTCTGAAGATATTTTCTTTGGAGTGTCTGCAACTTTTGGCATTTCAATTTCCGACTTCTGACTGCTTTGCATAATGGAAGCATCCATGACATTTTCCGCCTGAACTTTAGATTCAATTGACTTTACTCCCTCTGGTGTGATTGCTGCTTTTTGTTTCTCAGTATCATTTTTCATTTTCTCCCCATTCTCCTTCTTTTCCGTTTTGTCTATTTGCAGAGGTGTTACTGCGGTAGTTGCTGTATTATTAACAACTATAAGAGTTCCTGTAGCATTTGAAGCATTTTTTACTAGATCAGTCAATTCTATAGATTCCTCAACTTTTTCGGAGTCATATTTAGCTAAACTTTCAGTCGAAACTTTTTCGTTCTTCTTTTTATTGGACTCGGTTTTTTTCTTCTGTCCATCGTTTTTTTGTTTTAATCCATCACCACCTTTCTGAGTTTCAGACTTTTTCTTATTATCTCCTTTTTCCGACTTGAGTTTGGTTGCTTTTGAAGACGGGCCAGTTTTTGTTACTGGATTAACCATTTTGACCGAATTTGTCCCGGATATCGAACCTCTTCTAAGTGGTATTTTTGAAGGAGATCCATTAATTTTATCATCAGCCTTGTCATTAGTTATGCCATTGATCTTTTCATTAGAAGCTTTTATGTCGTTTGCTTTTTTTGTATGGGGTTTCGATATCGGGGGTTTCAGACTCTTATTGATTTGAACTTGACTTCCTTTACTAGGTGACTTTGACAGGTTCTCCTTCGATGGGGTACCCTTAATTGGAGACAGTGTAGATTGCTTTGCTGGTTGCTTACGCGCTTGGTTGATAGCATTATTGTGCTTTACATTATTTCTTAAGGTTACTCTCCTACCAAGTTTCGGGGAAGCCGGCTTTTCTTGGCTTTTGGTCAATGATATCGACCGACTTCTAGACACTGGCTTTGGTATCAAGCTGCGCTTTGGGCTGTTCTGCTGAGACACCGATACTGAAAAATTCCATAAGTGAATAAGAAACATAAAAAGCACGAGGTTATTTTTAAAACATAGCATGAAAGTGAACAAAAATTATATGAAGTTAAAAATAACTCCTTTGTAGAGAAACTTTTTTAGTAATTACCTTAATTAGAAAAAAGTAATTGCATTAAAAAAGAATTGTACGTTTTTATGAATACAGCGTTTTTTCTTGAGAAAATCAATAGCATATTCAATTTCAGATTTATCATTTAACTAATTGTATTTTTCAATTCAAAATTCAATTTCAAAATAAATCTAATATTAAACGAGATATTAAATTTTTACTATCTCTCTATAATTTAATTTGAGAATTCTTTGCACCGAAACTCCGAATAGGAATCAGTTTCTCGAGATTAATCTTATGATACATATTAAATTCATAATAATGAACTTGGTCCTTGATGAGAAAGTTTGCCGTGCAAAAACTTTTAGTATAAACTTACATGGATGTAGAATGTAATAATTAAAACTATAAATAAAAATCTTTGATTTCAAAATTATAGTATACATTATTCACTATATATTGGATATATTTTATTTAAATATTTTATTAATTTCTTTTTTTCTTTCGTTTTCAAATGTTATAATAAATAATGAACAATCAAATTATCAATTCTATTAAAACAAATTAAAAATCTAAACAATGTACTAATATCAAAGATTTCACGTACATCTATTATCATATCTACTTTTCCTCTTGACCCTTTCATTATCAGGTGTTTGTGGTCTTGATTGCGCATGCGGTGGACGACCTTTGAACCCACGACCTCGAAATGGAGAGACTCGACCGGAAGTCAAAGGTGGAGGAGAAGGATCCCTAGAGTTTGGGTCCACTTCAGCGAGTATCACGAAACTTGATTTTCGATGAGCTCGTCCATAGGTTGAAGTTGCTTGGGTAATTCGATAAGGATCAGGTGCTCGGGAATTTGGCGGCGGTGATAGCTGTGGAGGTGATATCGGCGACAAATATGATGTTGTCCCCGACAACACCCGGAACGGTGGTGGCTCCAACCGAACTTCATGATTTTCCAACTCGTGACGTCTCATTCTTTCGTATTCTTCGACGGAAACATGTTTAAAGAAACAAAATTATCTAAATTAATTCACAAAGTTAATACTATCAATAATGTTATAATTGACTTCAAATTAAATATATACATTTTTAAATTAATCTTATTAAAATTGAAAATCATATTAAAAGTGAAAAATTAAATTTAACGCAATAAAAAAAATATTTGATAAGATTTTGTCACACGCAATGTGGATAGCAGTAATAGCATCTTTTGCACTTCAAGTATAAATAAGTAGAAAAACTTAATGAGACTAATTGGATGAATACTTACTGCCGTCGCAGGAGTCGAGCTCTGCGTCTATCCTCGTTGCAAGTACCACGCATGATATTTACGCTCTCATAGTCGAGAACACAGATTTACACCATATTCGGTGTTATAATACGTCGTGTTATGGACTACATTTTTTGCGTAAAAATCTTTGTACGATTAAAATGATCTTAAGCAGACAATGATTCTTTCCCAGAAATTCTGTAAAAAAGATAAAATATGTTAAAAATGTGACATTTTTTAGAGTATTAAAAGTATAATTTACTTTTTTCTATTATAAATTAAAACGATATACATTTTAATATTGTTAATTAATTTTGACATTTACAATAGTTTTTAGTATAAACGCTTAATTTTAACTCTAATGTTAACATAAAAATTGATAAAAATCTTTTCATTCATGTATATATATATGTAATAATATGAAATGTGCGATAAGAATTTTTACATTTCACTATGAATGGTTAACGACAATGGGATTCATTTTTCTTATATTCAAATGATTATACCAAGAAATTTGCAAATAACTATTTTGTAATTGCGTGTCTGTAAAAATGCATTCGAGCGCAAAAAGTGCGAGAGAAAGATGATTTGTTAGTTTGAATTTAAACTATTGCGTGAAACCTGCATGAAGATCTTTACCGGTAAAACGAATGTGGGTATAGGGTATAAGATTAGATGCTATTCGGAAAGGTCAATGTAAAATAATGTAGGCGCAGGTCTGTCCTCGCCGAACAGGAAATCGCGCGAGGAAACTCGAACAAATGTTTTGCGCGTATCAAATTGAATTACAGTAGTTTGTTAAAACTAGCTCGTTCTGCTTCGAGAATCATGACCTTTCCTTTTAAAAAACGACTTACTTCACTAATTTTATTTATTGTTTGATTAATTCAATAGATTAATTCTAGAGTGTCTTATTTAAGTTATCTATAAATGTACAATACACGTTAGCAAAACTAAATCCAGAATAATTTATAGCAAAATAAAACGAAAAAAATTACAAAAAACTTATCCTATAATGAAGAGGAAATTACAATTAAAATCACTTTTGGTATTTCTACTTGAATAAAGACCAAATAAGTAATTTGGTTTATATTTAGATTTTTTTAGTGCAATCTTTTATCGTGAAAATCAGATCTCATTTTTTTTACTAAAATAAGTACATATTTCATAGATTTACTGAGAAAAAATTAACCGTGCAACATGTTAAAGGGAAATAAATGAGAAGAATACATCGAAAATTGAAAAAAATTGTTCTAGATAAAGTTTTTACATTCTTGCAAAATAATGGTTGAAAAAATGTTTGAAATAAATGCAACAATTTGGTATCCATATATTGTACTTTGTAAGCTATTTTTTTCTTGTAGAAAATAGTTTTTCCATATCGCAAAAATTATCTTTGCAATAATTTTCTTAGAGCAATTCTACTTATTTGTTTAGAAATATTTTTTACCTTTTTTTATTTTTTAAATAATTGTTTGTTTTGACGTTCGCAGTGAATAAAATGAAAAAATCAAATAAACTTTTCACTTTAGTTTCTAATTTATTTCTTAGTTAAGATCATCATTTGACTTTCCTAAGAGTGAAATCCTTTGGCTTCGATCCTTATTATATATTCCGAAGTTTAATTAGAACAGTGAAGAGTTATTTAATTTTCCGCAACGATTGACGGTCAATTACATAATTAACATCAATCGCATGTTTTATAATTATTTAATCATATAATCGTACATTTCGAGCAAACATATGAGATTGAGATATTAGTTTTTAAACTATCATTGTATTTTCAACGAACAGTTTTTTAAAATAATACTTCTGTAATAATAATAATAATTTTTCAAATTTAAATTTTTAATTATTAAGAAATTTTCTATCTTGTCAATCTAGATCGTTTGATAAATTAGTATGAATAAAATCAGTTTTCACTCTAATATGATGTTAGTTTAATGAAATATCATCTTCAGGTATTGGATGATATGAGAAACTAAGATTACTATAATTTCCTCAAAAGTAATCTTTTCACAGTTTTTCAACTGCAAATTATTTTTCGTATCAATGTTAGCAGAATCTTGCAATATGAAAGTTTCAATTTATTACAACTAATTACGTTTCTTTAATATCCTTAAAGTAACTATACATAAAATTAAAAATAACTTTTACCATAATAAAACATGTTTTGGAATTATTATTCTAAACTTCTCAGTTTTTATTTTATCAAATATTGCATTTTTGATTACTTTTTTATTAAAAAGTATTTATTTCTTTTCATTGGCGATAAAATCATAATTGAAAACAGCTTTTCATTTTAATAAAAACACGAAAACTTATTATACTCGTAAAATTGTTTATCATTATAATTCGTATTGACATATCACCACAAAAGTTGTTAGTTTGAACTTCTTATTATTCTCAGTTGAAATCTCTGCCGTAGATAAATGTATGATTTTGTCTAAATAACCACGTTTCAACATAAAATGAGCGCACGAAACCAAACTTATAACACCGTGCAAAGATCATTATTCTCGTTTGCTGCAGTTAAAAAAATATGAGTGTCACAGAGATAAATTAAAATATTTTATCGCGCGCGCAGAAATAAATTTAAGCATAAGAATTGTCTTTTGAAATTACACGAGACACAATACCTGAGAAATTTGATGATAGTAAAAATTGCAGTTTTCCAAAAACAATACCTTTTCACCAGGAAGTGTTTGAAAGGTGAGAATAATAAACAATGAATAGTTTCATAATAGTGATGAAATGTTGATTCGATTGGATAACACATGGTTATTTAATCCCACATTGAATTATTTAAAAAATTTAATGCCGACATACAACGTCTATGAACGCAGATAAATAAACTCATTGAAAACGTAAGCAATGATACATCAGTTCCACACTCCTTCAGGCGTTCACTTCAATGCGAGTAGACGTTTCGACCCACTAATTTTAATTAGCATACCTAGCCATTCAGGTGTAACGGTCCATGTTTTTCTTAGCTTCCCGAAATTTTTTACAGTCCACGTTCAAAATCCACATTCATTCAAAGTAACCACGTACAATTCTCGGAACAAATGCAAGCTGCTTTAATAACTCGGTTCAAGGAACACTTTTTTCACCGACAAAAAATAAAAGATAGAAAAAACTAAAAAAACGTTTAAAATATCAGTTTAGATATATCAATTTATTAAACCTACATTGCAGTGACTTTTGTTAAATTTCCCATGCAAAACGAAATCAGTCAAATAATTCCTCTCTTCCGATCACGTTTTGTACATAAAAAAAATTCCGGAACATGAATTTCTCCGTTATAAATCACACATCAGTTAGTCTTCGATTGGGTCTAACATTATTCTTTCCTTCGTTGGAAGAAACCGAACACAATTAAGTGGAGATCCCGATTGCATCGTTACATAAAGAAAACAAAGCAGTTTCTTCGTTTCGCTTTCGAAACATGAATGATTTCTTTTCTAACTGTCGGGCGTGCCAAATATTGAGCGGTTAATATATTGAAAAAGGTGAGGCTCCAGAGAGGAAGATCGGGAAAGTGCGAGAAAGATGATTTTTACATCGTCAAGTAGGATCGGAGTGGCGGGCGATTAAGTCGAAAGGAGGATGAGGAGTATGCATTTATGTCACGAAGAGTTCCTCCTAAGCGAGACTAATTATTACTATTTGCGGTGTGCATCCACGTGAGACACACTGGCGGAAGCCCCGATAAATCTAGCGCGCCGTCAAATAACGCATTATGCCCACATTGTCATTACCCCAGTTCTTTCCTCGCCTTTATTATTTGTCATTTTTGGATTTTTTGCGTAATTGCCACGTTAGACGTACGATTTATTTTCCGGTGAAAACGGAACTCCTTTTTGACCGGACGACTTCGACGATTCTGGAAATTAACTTTTCCATGCGTGACGAGATATTTTAACTATAGGTCAGTGCGAGAGGTTTCATCAAATAAGCCTAATTACATCGATACCATTTGCAGATTAATTATCCGCGTTGCCAATTTGTTTTACGGGATCTCATTTTTCAGTGTCATACTTTTGTATTGATAGTAAATTATTCGCGCTTGTGTGCGTGCGTGTCACTTTTATTGAGCACATTTTGTAAAACTCAAATAGCAGAAATAGTTTCGTTGATTTAAGCTTTATGGCTTATGCACCATAAATGTGAAAGTTTCTTATTTACGAATTAATACGCGTTTTATTTTAATAATATATCAGCGAGATTTTTGTTATTATCTTTTAGTGACGACGCAATGGTTTTATGTTAATATTTTTGTATATCAGCAATGTTTGTCCTTCAGTAGCGTTTGAAAAATTGCATTTTTTCTAATTTCTCTGAGAAAGGGAAAATTGGGACTTCACGCGACATCGAGTAAAGAAATTTTTCTATAATAATCGAATGCAATTGAAAATTCAAGTAAAAAGGAAAAAAGCGAAATTCGAAATAAAAATTTCACTTCTATCGTTTATTTCGATTGTCCTGTCGCAGTTTCACCTAGACTGTTTGCAAAATAGAAAGTCAGATATTATTGAGTGACAATTTCAATAAAAATTAATTTTTTATAGACTTTCTAGTTTTTGGTGATATGGCATTTTTTCCATGCTAGTAAACAAGTTTAAGATCCGGTGTAACAATAATTCCAGCTGCGATGAAATTCATTTCAATGTAATTATGCTCACATTTTAGCTTTAATTTGCATTTAATCGTAAACTAACTTTTTAATTATCCTTTCTTTTACTGAATCACAAATTTACTACTTGTTGCAGTTGTACTTAAATTTTAAAAAGCGTAATTTTTTATTCAAACCTAACGAGCAAAAATTTCATTTGTATATTTTATTGGTAAAATGATAACAATCACAATTTTCTCATAATGTGAATGAAACTTCCGGGCATTTATATTCTAGTTTTATATAATTTGAAAGCATCATCTTTCGATCTATATCTTGATCGATTGATCATTGGCGCTCATTGTTTCAAATGAGACTCATAATCATTACAAGAAAAAAAATTGCGGGGAATTGCATTTCAATCAAACTTAACGTAACAGAGTACCGAGATCATAAAACATTGTCAAACGGGGCGTATTGGTTTGAAATTTATACGTCTCTATAAGGATGATATTGTTGATCGATATACTTCTATCACGAATTATTTCCGGACATCTATCTTCATATTTTTAAGTTTCATCGTCGAACCTTTCGGCCCTGAAAAGTGCCTTTATCGATTTTATTCAAATACACAAAATGTTGCAAATACTTTTCCGACAATAACCCTTAAATTTAAAAATACACACGCGATAAGAGCTTTTGATAGTACTCTATGGAAGAAAGACAATTGTGTTTTTGAAAGCTGCTAAACGGAGATTTCAATTTCAAAAGCGATCTTCTTGTGGTGCAAGAGTACATACTAATACAACTTTTCCATTACTTAAATAGAATAGAAAAGGTTTTTGAATTTCAAAACTCTATAACTATAGAACAAATAAATAAAGATTTGTGCATAAAGAAAAACAATGTTTCATAACTTTGGGAGTACATGACTTACATAAAATTAAGACCTCTATATATTAACATTTATTTGCAGAAATTGGATTGTGTTGTGAAAAAATTGTTTTGAATTTAAAAAAATCAATAATTTCATTTATTATTGTAATTTTAGAAGCATTAATAAATATTCTGT
>JABFQD010003505.1:0-13112 GCA_022817045.1 Psix sp. ZL-2020 | reverse complement strand
AATTTAAATTTTGATTAATTTTTATAATGTTTATATAAATCATATCTTTTATTAAATTTGAATAATGTCGTGACTGCTAACCTTATTAACTTCTTACTGAAGTTCATATAAATTTAATAATTTTAAAATCTATTATTAAAAATATCTCGTATTGTTACACGAGATATGTTGCTTTTGTCAAAATAACTTATGAGTGTATTAGGTTAAGTAAAAATATAGCTTAATTTAAAATGGATTAATTATTTATAACTTAATTCATTTAAATATAAATTACATAATATAAATTATAATATAATTATAAATTATATAATTGTTCTTGTTCTCTTTAAGAATAATTTTTTTCTTGGGATTAACAGTTTTGATAATTCGGTTACACTAAGTTTTGCAGCCAAATAGATTAATTTTTTTAAAAATATACATAAATGTGATATATATTTTATATATCTATCACAACCTGATGGAATATTTTGATAAACATTTTAAAAATGAATTTGAAAGACTTAAAATAATGTTGAAAAGCTCTTAAATCATCACTAAGTAAAAAATTATTCCTGGGTCAATATGGGTTTATCATTCATAGACAACATTAGTTTCAAATTTGTTCTGCATTTAATATTTTTGATCCTATCAGATAATCATCGAAGTCTATTTATTTGCTTAACACTCACATTGATACTGAATTAGATACAAATTATGGCCTAACAGAATTATTTTTATTAGACAATGTTGTCTAAATTAGTATCATGGTTTAACTTGAATTAGCTTCGTATATATTGTTTCAGCTTATGATGCATAAAACAGAAATAATAAAAAGGTACTAGAACATTATTAAAATAATTGTACTTTTTATTTATATATGTGATACATTAATATAGTCTGCGACTGTTTACAAAATTTTTACTAAGAATTTTCGAAGCTCCCAAAATTCGCAAAGGAAAATTAAAGTATATATCAAAATAACCTTAAATCGAGGATAATGCTTTTGAAATCTTTTAAGAATCGAAGTTTATGTATATGCGATTGTGCATTAAACCCATCCAAATGTATTTAAAATCATAACAGATCTCATGTGTATTTATATTATATCATGTTATATGCACGTAAATTATCAATTCATGAATTATGATCGCCAATGTACAATATGAAGAAAATGTAATTTTGATGGAAATAAACTACACGTATTATTGTAAAACTATATTCATGTAATAAAATATAAAAACGATACTTTGTCTCATACAATTACATTAATAATGAATGTCTACATGTAAAGGTACTTTTTAATTAAACCGTTAAGTTTTGTTTAAAATGTATTAATTTATAAAGAATATTTTTTGTCTTCCTACAAATCACAAAATTGTTATAAGATTTGTTGTAATAGGAGTCAACAGTAAAGGCAGCAAAAATCAATTACCATTTTTTTATACTCAATATAAGATTTTAAATGGTTAAGATTTAACTTTACCATGACAAATATACTGTACTGTAATATCTTATATATTTTTATCCTATTACAGATCAGTTATCACTGATGAACTGTTATTTTTATTTCTAAAATGCTATTGAGTTTTCCTTTCTTGAAACTATTGTATTGGTGACTATTTTTTTTCTTGTGTTCTGTAACCACAACGTTATACATGTGCGCTAAGGAAGTATACTGTCTCAAAGATTAATATTAATTGCTACAATCGACGTTAAATTATTATGTCAATTTAATTTCATAACTTTTTCATAACATGTTTCGTCTGTTTCAAGGTATGTCAGGTTATAATTTTTTTTTGTTTTTTATTTTTCGTCTGAATAATTGAAATGTGTAATCGATAATATATAATAGAATGTATATTAATTTTCTCTGGCGGTTATTATATCACTTTAATTCCAATTTAATTGTAAATTATAATAAAATTCAAACCAAACTGACACTTTTTCAGAGCACATTAGAGGCTTTTATTATTTTCTGTTGGATCATATCCTAAATAAATGAGAAAAAACATAAATTTTTCAGATATGTATACTTTTATGATATGAATGCAATATGTAGTATATTGTACATCAAGGGAAGAAAATTAATTTTTACTGCTTAGGGTGAAGTGGCACCTCAGACATGATCAAGAGCTTATGGAGGCAGTCCGAGGTAAAGTCGAGGGATTTAATCCTGAAAAAGAGGGACCTTAATCCTGCGAAGGAGTAAAATACGTGTTTTACTCCTTAGATAGTGTATTTACTGCCGAGGAAAACTTCCACTTTTGACTTAAATTTCACTTTTGAGGGAGTAAATCTGTGTTTTAGGCGCACGTGTGATGAAAACAAATTTAATCCCGAAAAAAGGGGCGTAAAATGCTTGTTTCACTCCCTAGATAGTGTATTTCCTTCTGAGGGAGTCAAAAATTGTTTTACTCCCTCTTTAAAGGAAGTAACATGTGATTTACATAATATACGAATAATAGGACTCGTATGAGCTGGCACAATGATGTCATTAAAAAGTATGTACATTTTTAGTTTATTTATATTATATCTTAATTTTAATTTATCATTTTTATTCGTTTACATTAGTTTCATTGTTGCTGCAATGTTATATTTATAATTCTAATGGTAGCATTCAGACAAAGAATGAATTTCTTTAAATAAATAAATAAATGATAAGTTATAAATAAAAGTGTAGTTTTTGATATATAATATTTAATTAACAATTTTTTTGCATTAATCTTCTGCTAAAAATAATCAACCGGATTGATGAAATTTGATTTACTTATTTGATTATTTGAAATTCACTAATGCTATTTTACAAATATTTGACTAAATGTGTGAACAAAAAACTATTAGAATTTGCAATTACACATATATAATATTATATTTCAATTACAATATAAGCTCCGCTTTTATTTCTTATATATTTTTATATCCACAAAATTAAAAATTAATGATATATAACATCTTTATACTTTGAAAAATCTATAACGTGAATACTCACTGTTTTATTTTAAATCGAATATTTTTTATTTTACAGTAACAACCAAAATGATACTTAACTCTTAATTCCTTTCCGATTTTCAGAATCTTTTTTTATTTTAAGTATGTCAGATAAAAGTTTCTTTGTCGTGGTGGTTCGCGCAATACGAGAAACTAAAAGTGATATTAATGGTAATAAATATCTTATTTATCAATGGTATTATGATCTTATTTTATTCGAATTTAAAACCGACCACTTTGAAAAATATAAGATAAATTTGTTATTTAATTACGATTACAAAAACAATATATTAGACGGCTTCGTCAGAGCACGATAATTATATTTAATGTTTACTTATTTAATCCAATACAAATATTATTAATTTATGAGCAAAACGACATCTCCCTTGTGCTCTACCTTTACCAGCTCCAGCGCACAAAATCCTGCCATTACCTTTTGTTTCTGTGATCCGAGCATAAAAGAATATAGTAAGCAGACTAGCTGTTGAAATATAAATATAACAGGTTCAGGTAAAGAGAAATAACAAGATCTCGATCATCTATTTTTTTATAAATCGTCTAGCTTTTTATCTAGCACACAGTGCAGTATTAATAGTTCTTCAATTTGAAAAGATAATAAAAAAGTAACGCCTGTATAAACATTGTATAGGTTCAAAATGGGGAAGAGAAAGACACTCTCTTTCCAGCCATGCCCAAAAAAGTTCTTCTCGCTTTAGGCATACACATTTCAATGCTAAGCGTGCTCAAAAAAGTTATTTTAATCGATTCATACATACGGGAAGAATTTCTTATCATAGAGGTATAATTCAAACTATTAGAACATACATGTATAGTCTATATTCATTCCAGGTATTCATAGAACGCCCCTCCTCTTCATGCTTATGTTATTAATATCGAAGCGAGTCATCCACTGTAAAGAATTTACTGAAACTTACTTCTCTAACAGAGGTAACAATTATTTGAAACAAAAGCGCGAGCGTCCAAGAAGTTTTTCATAGGAATTAGTAAATTAACATTAAAATAAATTGAGTTAAATCAAAGTATTTTTTTGATAAACAAAACAAATGGTGAAAAAGTTTATTTTAAAGTTCAAAAAACTTAACCAATTTAATACAACGATTTTAAAACAGATAACATTCGTACAGCACTGTCTTTGTAAATAATTTTTGTTAAATATAGACTCGAAGGCATTACATTACTTGATTTCAGTTCATAGGAGATATTGAATCTACTTAAAAATACCGTTTTTGGATCAATGGTTTCAGTTTCGCTGCTTATTTCACTTAGTCTTTGATATGTGCTACAATTTTGTACTAAAGAATTAACATTAGAAAAATTAACATAGAAAAATACATACAGAAAAAATCATGTGCGCGTTTATGTTATGTGATATTCTTATTCTAAATTAATCACCTATTAAATGCCATTTTAATGTATGCATAACTAAAGCTTTGCAAAACAACTTGAGATCTGTTTTTGTTTTCAGCTAACACTATTAAAATGACGGAATATTATCTTTCATTAAAAACAGTTCACTGAGATTTAAAACAGTTTAATAAGATTTATTTGAAATATTAAAAAAGTAGTACATTTGTGCGAATACTAATTTCAACTTTTTCTGTTGTAAAGTATAGAAAATTGTATAAAAAAGAATTTGTAACGATAAAAATATTTAGCTTTATTAAAATATAGAAATATTTTCAATAAAAAATTAAATTTGATCACTATATTTAAGTTGATTAGAAGAGATGGAAAAATGATATTCTACAAATAAACAATTTAATGATAACATCGCAGTTTAAAAGAGGAATATTGTCTCATACACTGCTTACGGGGTATTTTGTAATGAAAAAATTGTACGTAGATGTTTGCCCTGCCACTGCCCTGTCACTGCCTTGTTATTGTCCTGCAATTGCCCTGCTACTGTCATGCCATTACTATGCTGCTGCCCTGTCATTATCCTGCTATTGCTGCCCCATAATCATATGTTGACCATATCACAGCTATACTAAAATTACGCTATAAAAATGCCATAGTTATTTCACTTTATTAAAATTCAAGTATATTTATAAATGTATGATTTTTTTCAATTGCATTAAAAAAGGACAAAAATGCTATACAATTTTCGATTGGCCTTAATTTTCCAATTTTCTATCAGAAAAATAATAAATTTTAATAATCCATTACAAAAAATGGGGTTAATTTTTTTCCTATAAATGCTTAAAGTTGGCAAAAATTAAAAAAAAATTGTTTCATTAACTCATTATTTGGACAGCTATTTTTACAACTATTTTTCTAAACATTTTTACGGTACAATTTATGAAGTTTTAATTTGAACAAAAAAAATAAAAATATTAAATTAAAAAATAATTTAAAAATAAAAAAATAAATAAAATTCGATAAAAATTACGGAAAATACGTTCAGTTTAAAAATGGAAAAATTTTTACTTTGGCTAGGTGACGTTTTTGCGCGACGTGTATTTTGTAATAGTACATATACTTTTATGAGAAATTAAACCGCGGTTCCCATTGCATAAAAAACATCGATTTTTAAAAGAAAAAAAAACAATTATTTCAAGATCTAAACGATAACTTATTAAGATATCCTTCCGAATGGTTTTTAAGAGAGTAACCGATATAAAAACTCCAAAACCAATATCTTCGATGACGTTGACCTCCCAAAAAAATACCATAATATTTGTCGTTATTGACAATAAGACACTAAATTTAAAACAGCTGACAAAAAAATCGATGATTTTATTGGCTCTTATATCAGATTAAAAGTCACAAACATGATTAAAAACCAGAATAAACCTTATGAATGGTACAGAAAAAGTTATAAAAATAAAAAAAGATTGTGTACAACTTTAGTTTTCAAAATTCATTTAAAGAAGACGGGAATTTTACTACCAGAAAATAACGAAAGATAGTTATTATTATCTAAAGGACAGTATCATGCAGCAACAGACCAAACGATTAATTTAATAACGACAAAACGATTTAGATTTTGAATAAATTGAGTATAATAAGTTGCAGTCTAATGTTGCAATTTTCGTTAAATTTATAATTTATCAATACTGGATAACACAAATCTTGTCTCATATATAATTAACTCAGATAATAAATAATAAAATTGTATACATATACTGAACGTAGTAAAATCAAAAATTGGTCATGAATATTTGATAAGTAAAACTATTGGCGATCATCACGAAAATATTGCGTCTATTTATGTATCATATTCTTGTTTTAAATGATCCCGTCAATCATATTTTTTTCTTTCTTATTTTGCTAGTAGAAATTATTATGGTTCATATTTTAATTTGCAAAATTCACATCAATTACGGGGAAAGTACATACTTCTTCACTACATTCTTAAACAAATAGTTTTGCAACTAATTACAAAACTATCTCTTGTAGTTATATTTCATGTCTCATTCTCGAGATTACTTGTAGTACCGCCTCGCTGCGGTAGATGGCACAAACTTCAGCGTATCAAAAATGAGTCCCTGGATCCCCTCTTCATCATCTTCATTAGGTTTTGTTGTGCGTAGATGGAACAACGTTTTCTTTGCGTATCGGTTTTCTTTTTTGAATTTTGCAAACGTTCTTGTTTCTTCGTGTTTGTTAAAGATGCCATCTCACCAAAAAGGAGACAAGTCATCTTTGGACGAAGATCGTGAAAACAGCCGGAACAGACGTTCAGGCGAAAAAAGAGCGAAAAAACATCGCGATCGTTCTCCAAAGACCGCCATATTGACAAAAAGAGATCGCGAAACAAAATATCACCCAGGCGAGATGGGAAGGACAACCATCGTCACCGTTCTCGTTCTAAAGATTTTTCAAGATCCAGGGCGTGAAAAAAGGGTTACAAGGAAGCATCACCTTTACGTCATAAATCTTCTCCGAGAAAAGAAAAAAGTCGAACAAGTCGTTCGACTAGTCGCGACACACTATCGTCCCGCAGCCAATCGATTGAGCGCTTCACTCCACCGCCGCGCGCTAGGACTCGGAAAAGGTCACCAAAACACAGAGCATACAGACAACGACGCAGGACATCATTTTACAGGGCCCCAGTGCAGGGTGAAGCATCAAGCGACAGCGGGTCACCTATTCATAGACGGCGCATACTGAGAGACATAACCAACGTGATAGTGTCAGACGAGTCCTCGCCTACTAGACCTCCAACTCCTCTTGAACCAGTGGTAGAGGTTATAAAACTGTCCCCACAAAAGACACCGGAGCTTCGAAAGACTGAGGTTGATACAAATATCGATAAAAACAAGAAATTGAGTGAATCGAGTAAGTATAAACAAAATCTAATCTAACACACTGATAAGCCTGTACGAGAAACAGGATAGTTTCAGATGCCAGATATGATGAGCTTGATCAAAAGATAAGACATATCATAATCTTACTAATTAATTTTGAACTGGTTCACGAGATAAGATAAAATAAAATCTATACTTAAAAAAAAAGAGAGAAAGAAAATAGATGAATAAAATAAAAGCTGAGCAGAACTTGTTAAAATACTTTTGAAAAACTATTTAAACAACAATATTGGGTTGTAATTTTTAGGCAAAACAAATGAGGGACAAGACAAGACGGTCGCACAAGAGGATATTGATGCGAACATTCAAGAGGACATTCTAGAGATTTTAGGTGAGAATCTAACAGCTTCAAAGAAAGCAAAAATCAACATCAATGCATCCGTCAAATCCAGATGGGAATTATGGTGCAGATCTGGTGTCCCTGATAAGGAATGGGAAGATTTGCTGAAAATAAATGAACCAGAAGGCGTTTTCAAAGCTGCAGATCTCAATCCGGGGTTTAGAGCCACCCTCAAGGACACACAGATCAAGAGGCATGGTTACTACAAAAAATATCAAAATTTCCTTGAAGCAGCCCTAAATTCTCTTGGCGCAGCAATATCCCTTGTCATTAAGGAAAAAGGAGAGCCAGTCGATGCGACGGAATTAGTTAAGTTTATTTTCGGTGCTGGCAAACTGTTATCAGAGGCTTCAAATCAAAATCAGACACAGGCCAGGAGGGCATTCATCGAGCCAGGGCTGAGTAAGGAGACCATATGGTGCGGACCTGTCAACGAAAATGACCCAATCAAAGACACTCTCAAAAACAGCCAAGACCATGAAACTAAACACCTTTACGAGGTTCAACCCTGCAAAAAACATGAGAGGGGTCCAGAGACGTCTGATAATCTGGACAAGGAGACCTTTAAATACATTCGGATAGGCGAGACCACAGCCATTTTTCTATGACAAAAAACAGTTCAACAATCAGAAAACCCATTCAACCCGAACTCGAACTTCAACTCGAAGTTCAAACCCAACAAGCCTCCTCCGAAGAAATAAAGGTATGGGAAGCGGGCAGTCTTAAGAAATTTGTTAGTGAGTGGGAAAAAATTATAAAGGACCCATACGTATTAAGATGTATACGAGGTTATAGATAGAATTTGCTCAAGAGGTTGTCCAACATTCAATTCCTGTTTCTAATCACAAATCGAGTACCGAGGTAAAGATTTTACAAGAATCACTAGATAAATTCTTGAAAAAAGGAGCAATTCGCCTTTGTCAGTCGATTGCCGGTCAATTTATTTCTTCTTATTTCACCGTCCCGAAGCCCGACGGTTCACAAAGATTTATAATGAATCTTAAGAAACTAAATGAATTTATTGTTACAGAACATTTTAAGTTAAAAGATTTGAGAATAGCGATCAAATTCTTGATGCAGGGAGACTTCATAACTTCATTAGATATTGAGGACGCGTATTTTTGTATACCAGTTTATTCAGAGGAAAGAAAATACTTAAAGTTTAAATTTCAAAACCAGTTTTTTGAGTTCACGGCTCTGCCTTTCGGTCTTTCAACTAGTCCGTTCATTTTCACCAAGGTTATGAAGCCAGTCGTGACTTATTTAAGATCAAGAGGTTATAAATCGGTGATTTATCTTGACGACATTCTTTGTATCGGAAGTAATTTTGAGTCTAGTAAACAAAATGTACGAGCGACTGAGAAAATATTACTAAAGTTACGTTTCATTATTAATTATAGAAAAAGCAAGGTTTTTTCTGACACAAAATGTCAGTTTTTGGGTTTTGTTATAGACACCCTAAGTTATCAAGTAGAGACAACGGCAGACAAAAAATTAAGTATCCTCTATGATCAACTACTTTCTATCAAAAAATTCATGTTCAATTAAAGAGTTTGCGCATTTCATCGGTACATTGATAAGCTTATGTCCGGCAACAGCATATGGTTTTGCTTACACTAAAATGTTAGAGCGAGAAAAGAGCTTCGCACTTATTTTTTCTGATAATAATTATGATCAAACTGTTGAAATCCCTACTTTGGTTGTTTCTGAGATACAGTGGTGGCAACAGAACATCAAAACTTTACATAACCCGATAAGAACGTTTAAATTTAAAGCTGAAATATTTACAGATTCTTCAAAAGAAGGTTGGGGTATGCGGTAATGAGACAATTCATGGTACTTGGCCAGACAAAGTGAAGAATCGACACATTAATTTTTTAGAACTTTTAGCAGTTTACAAAGCATTGTTAATCTTGAGCGAAAAATTTTGGAATTGTGAAATGTTGCTGCGAATTGATAACACGACCGCACTCTCATATGTTAATAGAATGGGCGGAATTTAATACACTTCGTTTAATGAAATTGCAAAAATAATATGGCAATGGGCGGACAGGCATAATGTGTGGTTCTTTGCGGCCTATATAAAGTCATCGGATAATATGATCGCGGACGCGTTATCAAGAAAAAATAATACAGATACTGAGTGGGAGCTTTCAGAACAAGCTTTCAGGGCGATTGTTAATCACTTCAGAAGACCCGATGTAGATCTTTTCGCGTCGAGAAAAAATAAAAAATGTGACAACTACATTTCATGGTACCCTGACTCTAATGCTATGGCTATTGTTGCCTTTTCAATTAACTGGTTACATTTTAGCCTATTTTATGCTTTTCCACCTTTTTCTATGATATTGCGAGCCTTAAATAACATAAAATAAGATGAATCCACCGGCGTTATAGTAGTTCCGTTTTGGAGTGCCCAACCATGGTTTCCACTATTTTTATAAATGATAATAGGTCATTATATTACCTTTAAACCTAATAAATATTTACTTTCCTTTTTTAGAAAATTCCACCCTTTACATCAACATCTCTCACTAGCAAATAGCAGCAAAGGTTACAGGGAAAGTTTGAAGAAGTCTCAGGTTCCAGAAGAAGTTATTCAGATAATAGTGGCGTCCTTTTCAAAATCAACAATGAAACAATATAATTCAGCTTTTTAGCAATGGTGGAAATTTTGCTGTGAAAAACATATAGTTCCATTTATCGTTATATTAAATTCAACGTTACAATTTTTATCGAAGAAGTTTCATGAAGGTGCATCGTATGGGACAATTAACACGTTTAGATCAGCTTTGCCATTATTATCAGGTTCAGATATCGGAAAACACCCCTTAACATGCAGGTTTATGAAAGGAGTATATAAATCAAGGCCGTCTTTTCCTAGACATAAAGATAGATGGGATGTAAACAAAGTTTTGTCAACCCTTGAGTCGTGGTACCTGTTACCGGAGTTATCGTTACAAGACTTGACACTCAAGACAATTATGTTAGTAGCCTTAACGAACGCACACAGAGCGCAGGCTTCGAGTTCAATTAAGCTTAATGATATACACTTTTCGAACACTGATATTAAAATAACGATAACTGTGATAATTAAGACCTCGGCTCCGGGTAAACGCCAACCACTTTTATTGTTTCCAAATTATACAACGAATCCAAGTTTATGTGTTGCGAGTAATATTAAGCATTATATCCAATGTACAGAAGAGTTGAGAGATGGAAAGCAAAAGTTGTTTATCAGATTTAAGAAACCGCATGTTGAAGTTGGTACACAAGCAATAAGTCGTTGGTTCAAAACTACATTAAGCAGATATTGCGTAGATACAAGTATTTTTAAGGGTCACTCGACAAGACAGACATGCCTCGACATCGATCGCTTACGAAAGGCATAGATATCGAAACAATTAGAAAAACTGTGGGTTGGTCAGCCAATTCAAAAATATTTGCGAAATTCTACAACCTTCCAAGCGTAGAAGATAATCCCGGCTTTGCTATGTCAATTCTTGAAAATAGTTAAAAAAAAGATAATTCAATTAAAGTATATTGTACTGTATGAGACTGAGAATGTACCAAATAATTGTATCTAACGATAAAGATTTAAGATAAAAGATTAAATTTAACAAGAACCAAATTATTAAATCCATCAAATTGTAAAATTGGTAATCCCTTCTCACTTTTATACAATAATAACACTCTAAACAACTACAAGTAATCTCGTTTAATTAACAATCAAACGAACTTATCTGTAAGTGAAGTTCAATTGTAATTATATGAATGGTTCGTTCGAAGAGCCATTCCCTCCCCCTTTTATAATCCCTTCCCAAAAAAATTTACAATTTGAAATCTAGCACTCTAAACTAATGAAGAGGATGGAGAGGGGATCCAGGGACTCATTTTTGATACGCTGAAGTTTGTGCCATCTACCGCAGCGAGGCGGTCCTACAAATAATCTCTTCAAACGAGACATGAAATATAACTACAATCGAACTTTACTTACAGGTAAGTTCGTTTAATTGTTAATTATACATTGATCATTTCTGTGACTTTTACTTGGTTGCACTACCGAGTTTCGGCTTTATTTGGATTCGATGCTTCAAAATTATTCTATCTTGAAATTCGATTTGCCTTTCAAATTTTCTAATTGAATATTCTTGTTTTGTACTGAGTCTAGTTCCTTGATTGTTTATTAAAATTATACTTCAAGAACACATTTTTGTTGAGTTGTTTAATTGTTGTTAATAATAAAAAAGTTGAGTTAATTTATACCTTATTTATATATTATTTTATTCGATATATCAGTGCTTATTTAGCTACTTGAATTCAATAAAATTATTCGGTCATTAATTTATTTGTTTGTTTACGAGTGGATCATTGAGAATTCGCATTCATTCTATATCAGAATGAAGTTATTCTTCATAGTTTTGATAGATTGCTAATAAGGGTAATCCCAAGTTTCGATAAACGCACAGAGCTTTTATTCGGTGTCAGAATACAAGAACAGAAGAACAGTTAAATCTTGCTTTAAATAGTAAAGGTACATAAAATAACTCAATATAAAGTAAAAAAAACTATATTATAATATTTGAGGTTCTTATCAAATTTAGCAATTATTGTAATGCTACCCAAAAGTTTACTGCTTATTCATGTTCTGGCCAGCGCCAAAACAAACTGCGCTTATTTGTGCAAAATTCTGTTACAAAATATTTTATAAGAAAAATTATTATGAAATACTTTCTATAAATATTTCTCTTCTTTCGTTTTATCAATACTAATCACAGTTAAGTGAAAAAATACATATAGTTATCATTATAGTGGAAACTTTGAAAACACAAAAATGAAATAAATGAATGAAAAACATATTATCCCACCTCAATAAACTTATCACATACGCTGAGAACAATCAAGCAAGAAACCAGTCAACACAATTTCCCGCAGTCTTTTAATTATTCAGTCGGCTATATAAATGAATTTTTAAATAAGTTCTGATAATTTTATTTGCTAAGCTTATTATGTCTTCAAAATAATTAGTTAAAGAATAAATGTATATTAGCACAATTTTATACTTTTTTCTATTTTAATTATATATCATTTTCTTTGCAATTATAATTTCTAGGTATCACCATTGAACTTAAAGCATTATCATACTGTAATAATACCTACTGAAATTAGTTCAAATCCATTGTCTAAGTAAAAAGCTATCAAAAAGTGTATCAATTTCAATGAGATATTTCATAGAATGATATGATATTATTTAATTGTGTATATAAAAGTTTGAAATAGTCTGAAATGTAACAATGATTACTTTAAAAAAATTGGGTATATCCTTCAAAAAATTTGACGAAAACTTATATACAGATATTGCATTTAATGAACAATGTAATACGAAGTTGTTTCATACACCTTATTACAACATTCATCGCATATTAAATACTATACTTGGATTATTTTATTATCCAACTATATCTTTTAAAGCA
>JABFQD010003504.1:0-13112 GCA_022817045.1 Psix sp. ZL-2020 | reverse complement strand
GTGCATTGGTCGGCTCTGTGTAGGTGGTGAGCTGGTCGTGCCGTAGATCTGTAGTCGGAACTTAGCTGTGAGCTGTGAGTGGTGTTTGAGTTTTTTTTTTTGGAACGTGAGGAAGGCCTAGCGGTGTGGGGCGGGGGGCGTGGTTGTAGGTTGGGTTTTTTCCTAGTGTTTTTTTTTTTTAATACACAAATTTATTATTTTAAAAGAATGGACTTGTTTTATTTAAAAAAAAAAAAAAAAAAAAAAAAAAAAAAAAAATGAAATGAGCATACATGAAAGCAAGCAGTTGCACCGATCTGGTTGACCATTTTATATTCAAGCTGAATTAAACGACAACGAAAAAAAGAAATATATTCATTGTCAAGCATCGTTTAACATAAACATCAATTAATTCAATTGATGTCGTTTGAGAAATGTCAAAACGACAATTTATTATGTTTCTCAAGAATAATATAAGTAAGATTTTGCGTGGATACAAAATACATACAGAAATGTCATTTTGATTTATGCCACGGAATCTTACAATTATTTATTAAATACCACTTTCCAAGTTATTTCAATCCCGTTTTGGTTGTCACTTCCACCGGCAATATGGCTTCCGATCGTTTGTTTGCATTGTTTTCTGAGATGGTTTGTCCATTTAATTCCAATCCAACATCAATAAATAAATGATTATTTGCCAAATGCAGCTTTGCAATTACGTATTTTCATTATTTCTCATTGTGCCACTATTTACAAGCTTCACTTCTAATTTCAAAATTAAAATTGATAAGGTCAAATTAACAAACATTGATAAAAACTGCAGTTCATTTCATTATCAAAAAATATGATTGCAACAAATTTTAATTAAATTAACTCGCCTGTAATTAATTTCGTTGCAAGCAAAAATGTTATTGTGTAAATGAAAAATGGTTAATCATTTAAAAGCATTTCAGCAAAAAATTCATCAACAGTACTAAAACCTGAATCGAATAGTTTCTCCTAATTACTATACATTTTAATGTATACATCATACACTCATACTAGAACATCGTGCACGGTGCATGAGCGCCAATCACGTTTCGAGCCTTCTTGTGTATCTCGTCAATTATTTATCTGCCTAGTTATAAGCTCGCGATTCGCAAAATCGATCAAGATCAGGCTTGTTTATTCTTCAGTGAATAAACAGTTTGCCATGACGTCACGCCTCGCAACGAAATCAGCCTTATTTCTGGCCTTTTCACAACAACTCGGAGAGCTAGAAAATGACAGTCGCTGGAAACTCAATGGACGGGATTTTTTGCGGTCGACCTCATCGGGGCTCGCCGACAGCGACAAAATGACGGCCAATGGGACGGCACGTCGTGATCTATGCGCGTTTTTTCGGCCAATGGAAATTCGCGTTGAGGATGGTGTATTTGATTGTAATTGTGAGAGCTACGCGTAAGAGCGAACCCGCTAAAGTCGGTCGACGTCAGCAGTTCGTTATTCAACGGCTCGTTATTGTTCGCTATTGGTTGTAAACAGTCGCCAAGTTCAAGACCCTTTAGGAACGCACAACTTCAGTCCGTTATCGATCAAAATCTGTCCTCTGATTGTAGCAATTACATAATCGCTTCTTCTAATCGAGAAGCGATTGTTTCCAAAATCGCTCAAATGTTGGAAAATGAGACGAGGAGGAAGAGGAGGAGGAAGAAGAAGTGAGGTAAAAGAAGCAGAGGCTTTTTGTACAAACGGATAAGCGAAAAGTGCGAATTCGTTTTTCCAGACGAAAATAACTTGTGACTGAGACACGTACCTGCGGAACAACGAGAAAAAATCGATCGATCGGGGCGACAAAAGCTAACAGCGTTTCAGAGACGGACAATTTTT
Source organism: Psix sp. ZL-2020 (assembly GCA_022817045.1). NCBI lineage: Eukaryota > Metazoa > Arthropoda > Insecta > Hymenoptera > Scelionidae > Psix > Psix sp. ZL-2020. Next base: position 11,261 of record JABFQD010003504.1, on the reverse strand, counting down.
CTCGGCTGGGTCTGATGCGTGGCTGAGTTTCATGTTGCAATGTGTACAACATTTAAACGTGAACATATAGGTGCGCGTAATCCGAGAAAGAAGGGCGAAGTAGGCTGATATGGGGAGACAAAGAATGAAAAAGGAAAACAAGCGCATCTCGACGAAAGACAGAAACAGGCCTAGAGAGCGACGTCAGGGGCGAGAGGGGGAGGAGGAGAATCGGACACGGGGAGGGGAGGGGCTCTCCCGCGGAGGGGGAGAGGGTACACGTCGGCGCATTATGTGAAAGAAAACGGAGTCGACGGTGTGATATAAACAGTGATTCGGTGTATGGATGTGGACGTGGAATAGGGCCGGCCGTGAAGAATGGCAGCTCGCCATATTGACCTAATGCAAGTATTCTCGGTGGATATTCGCACAACTATTTGTGATCGTGAGATTCCGCGCAGCGCCGCCAAGTGGCGAGCCGCGCAGTCAGAAGTCGCGGGGATTTAAAGCAGAAGTAGCGTTAAGGGTTGCACGCCACACTTTACGGCTGGACTACTACTGTCGAGGCCCCTCCTCGGTTGACCCTCTCCTCGGCGCTGCGTCCCTTTGTTTTTGTCAGTTTAGAAAGTTCCTGTTTTGCTGGACAAACGAATTTGTTTTAAGGAGAAGAGAAGATAAATGGAATTAACGATTTAAGGCCGAGCGTAATTTGATTTTGAGGCCAGTTGTGCCGTCGCCGAGGTCGCGCATTTTTCCGATAAGAGAGTATTGAAAATATGACCATGAGACGTACTATTTTATAATCACTTGATTGGTCGGGGACAAAGTCTCGGGAATTAAAGCGCGCAAGGAGAATGAAAGTTTGGTGCTCGGAAAAGTTATTATTAGAAGATTGTGAGGCAATAGAGCGGAGAACAATTTTTTGCGAAAGGAATCTCAACACGCGGAGAATAAAATATTTATGTCAAAGTTACGCTGTCGGTAGTAAAGGGAGCATATGCTTTGATGACGGTGTAAAAGTAATTTGGTATTTTAATACAACAGCAATACCGAATCTGAATATTTACTATCAATTTGGAGACTCTTATGAGCCCAAAAAGTCATTTTCTAGCATATTCAAGATTTATCGTTGGAATAATCACTTTTGCAATGTTTTGCTTGCAATTTTGTACGATAAGCTTGTTTTTTCGTTTCAGCACAACGCTATGGAACAGGTATTGAACACTTTTTGCGTCACAGAGACATGCGTTAGAAAAGGTTTAATTTTATCACAATGAACTTCACGATGATTGGATGAAAAATCAATTGGATGTGACCGTGGCAGTTGATTAAGAAGCCGGTTATCATAAACGAACTGAATACGTTTGTGATTCATCGGACTTTCTTTAATCTAATTTCATTTTTATTTCACCGACTGTTTATAACGTGCGAAATATCGAAATCAACCATTTCTGTTCAACATGCTTGAAAAAGTTAGAAACACAAGAGTCTCTCGACGCTCCAAACATCTAATTGTCGTTTTATGGCCCTTAAACAGCTCGGGTTTCACTGCTGAAAGACGATCGATTTTAGATTATATTGGTTCTCTAAATACAAACAATTTTTATTCCAATAACTTGTTTTAAGAAAGGAAAACTTGAACAATTCTATGAGCGATTTTGAAATCATTTTTTCCCAGATGAAATCGGAGCTCAAGCAAACTAGGTTTTATATTCGGTAACAAGACGAATTGTAGATATTTGAATTGAAATCAATGTCTCTAAAACCATATGCCATACAAATTACGTACGATTTTCAGGCGAAGCTGGCCTTGACCTTTCGATTTGCTTCAAAACTATCAAGTTTTAATATAACGAAATTGAAGACAGTTCTTTCAGTGAAATTTCTTATCTCATTCCAGGGACGTAACCATTGTATATCTCGTTAATTGTGTTTAAAATACTGATGCCATTTTTAATACTTATACGAGTTACTTTTTTTCCCCTGAAAATTGAATCTTCCGCTCAGACACTCGACTGGAGTGATTTTGAAAACATTGGAGAACTGGCTCGTGGATGTTTGATTGATGCGCGTCGCAATAGAAAAGTAGAACGAGTTTCTACGGTTGTACCGACACGAAACGTCGAAAAAGTTTTATCATTGAACGGAAAAATGTATTACATACATCTAACCGCAATTCATTTAGCAACGACGACTTTAATCGAAAAGTCGTGATAAAAATTCGCGTTATCACGCGCAGTTACTCAACTGTTCTTTCTTCATTAAACTTTCCACTTGTTTTCAATCATAAAAACTCAATTCGACTGTTTCGAAGCTTCAGCTCGCAATCCCAATGTTCCGTTGAAACATAAATAGGAACATCGATCTTTTCTATTCACACGAGTGAAACAAAAAAAAGAGAAAATAATACAAAACCGAAATTAAATAAAACAAACACGCAATAAAAAGTGCCAAAATAAAACAAATCTGGAAACGTATATTCTAACAAGTTGCGAAATATGTTTAACCCTTGTTACCCGAGGTAAGATTTTAGTTCTTTTTCAGCGCTGTCGAATCTCTGGAACAAAGCTCCAGCGAAAATGTCTGAAAGAATGACCATAGGGAATGCACAGCGGCGCGTTTTGACGGCGAGTATGAGCGGATGTTCGATTGTGGCTTAATTTACGTTAACCTTTCCACCGCGAGCATGCAAGCCGGTATTTAGGGAACATTGGCATCAGGGACCGGATTACACGCTTGAATAAAACGGCTTGAGAAATTCCCGTTCGCTCGAGCTGCGCCTCGCTTTCGAGCCAAACTACAAAGAAATATATGATACCGAAAAGTCTTGCGAAAAACCGCACTAAAGTTTCACGACTAATATCATTGCTAACCCCCCTCCCCCCTCCCCGCTCACTCGTCAACGTTATATTTTCAGAAAGAAAAGCAAACGAAAAAACACACTCGTATGACCTTGAAACTCCTATTTATTTACATACCAATAATGTTAGATTAGATAGTATTTGAAAAAGCGACAAAAAATATCATGTTCCTTTGATTAAGTTATTTATTATCGCAGATAACAAAGAAATGAGAAAATATCGTTTTGACGAAGCTCCATGGTGACCGAAAGTGGGGGAAAAATGGGAAAAAGGGATACTGTTCAGAATTTCAATGCGATGGAGGATGTATCGCAATGGCGCCTCTTAGGCAGGAATGCCAAACAAACGAGTCGGGTTGGCGTGTGTGCACACGAGTGAAATCGCGCCAAGTGGCCCTCTAGAAAAGCTCTCGCCAGTCGCCGACAACTTGTCAGCGGCGTTTTCGCGCGAGAGCGCAGCACCGGAGAGAAGTCGCGTGCAATAGCTGCGGCCAGCTTCTTGTCGGCGGCGTTTTCGCGCCGATTATTCGCCCGCGCGATCTAAACGATTGATTTCACTCGCAACCCAATCGCGAGCTATTCGTAACGGTACCGCGCCGCCGATTATGTTCAATATATTTAGAATTCATTTGAGGTTCATTGAACCTTGTAGTGGCACACGGCAAATCGCAACTGCCTTCCATTTCATAGTGGAACTTCGAATTCGTTTGCGCTGGGTTCATTGTCGCACTCGCTTTATCTTATCTTATTTGATGTTTCGAGCGTGATATTGGCCAGGAGTATCATCTAAATTTAAAATATAATCCTACAGTTGGATCTACAAAAAATGCAAAACAATGCACAATTAATGGCATGATAATTACATTTTTACATCTCCAAGGAGTGTAATTTGATTTTGTATGTATGGATTTTCTGTTGCCGTGAAAATGTTCTTTATTTTCATGGAATTCTCAACTATGAAGTGAGACTGATGGAGATTATTGTTATAATTGCATGTAAACTGTAAACGATTGAGCAAGCAGATTTACGAAAAATTGTGGCGTATAGAAGCTAAGTTGACAATGTTGTGTGAATTAATGAAAGAGAATGATGTCGCTATTAGCAGTCAGTGGTGGGATAAAGTTGATTTAATAAAGCATAAAAATCACGTCTGTGTTAATATAAAAAACACGTTCATTTCTGATTGAAAACAATTTTTGTACAATAAACAATAGCTAGACCATTTGAATATTAAATATCTCACAAATGACAGTCTATTTATTCGTTATTTTTATTACCACGATAAATCTCGATCAAAAAGTGATTTAGTGAAATCTCAACGGAACAAATGACCGTTTAAACGCGAATGCGATCATCGTAGCAACATTTTCGAATGTATTTACATAGGTTATGTCGCTATTAAGTCTCTTCCAACGGGCCAATGAAGAGTATTCGTTAAATTTCGGTCAGTGTAAATGAGTATTACATATTTTGCTACATAAGTCGCAACAGGATATCACTTTTATCCCACCAACTCAACAAATAACACCGTAATCGATATTTAATATTCAACGGTCGAGAGCAAATCGCCATTGCGTATTGGCTAGTATTTTGTTTATGCATAAATGGCGACGGTCTGATCGACGAAAAGTGATGTACCAACCAGAACGTAGGGAGGTAACGGCGGAGTCAGTCGAACTCGCGATGCAGCGGTTGTTTTGCGGCGATGCGGCGGCATCGGCACCGCAGCGCGTCCATCGCGCGCGACGACGACGTGGCCGTCGTCGTCGGCGCCGAGTTTGCCTAGGGTCGTGGCGTCAATGGCCACTGTCGCGGCGCCTGCACTCTGGCAGCCCGTTGCGGCATCGCGTTCGCCCTTTAACCACCGACTCCAGTACTCACTGGCGTTCACGCTCACACACGCGCGAGCACGGACACAACAACACTCGTCGTGGGAGTGTCGCCACTGCCGCTTGCAGCTTCGTCGACGAGGAGAAGCAGCAGCAGGAGAATATGCCGCGAGAACGCAGCCTAATCCAAACGGAACTGGAACTGTCTGATGTCGGGAAAAGCCACCGCCGTGCGCTCTCCACTTCCACTACTCCGTCACTACTACCACCAGTGGCGGATTTAACATTTTGTTCCTCCGATCCCAATATTCATACCACCATTCAAATACTACACATCGCTTCTTACGTTCCGTTTCTTCGCTACTTCAATTCCAGTTTTGGCGTCATTTCATCGGATGCTAATAACAAAATGAGCTTGGCAAATCGGTCTTTTTAACTGGAATAAAAGAAACTGATTTTAGAGTCAAGTTGTTGGGGGAGGGGGAGGGGGAGAGGAAACAAAATGTTATTTTTATATAACGTATGGTTTTAGTTACTTTTTTTCGTTTTTGTTCGCGGTGTATTATATAGAACGTAGCGATGCAATTTTCAAAGTTTTATACCTCAAAACACTCGAGGGCCTAAGGTTAAAAGCAGAGCAGGTATAAGATACATATTGGAGTGACAGATGTTTTTTTAAGGACTGTGCGTCGTAGCTGATACGCCTCTGAACGCGACGCAGATTCTAGATCGAGCGAGAGTAATATTATAATTTGGATATTGCGATGATTTGTTAGTTCCGAGCGGATGAAAAACAGCGTGATTAGTTGAGAATAATACGCGAGTTTGATTAAACAAACGGCCGACTAATATGAAACGAGAAAAGCCAACTCGTCACTTTCTCGGGCAAATTTTGCGACTCATCGTGACAGCCAGCCAATCCGGGGCGCTGCTTGCGATATAAGTCTTCTTCGTTGCGATGAATAAAACGAATTAGCCATGTCGAGTATCCGCGCCGCATCTAGTTTGCTATTATTATCTTATAGTTAAAATTATGGCATGGGCATCTAAAATTACAGCTCTGTTTGTTATGTCAGTGATCTCTTTCTCTTTTCTCTAACGAATCATTTGCGTTTGCTTCTCTAAAACGGTCACAAGTGCAACACACCCGAGAGCAACGTATTAATATGATTCAAGTCAATTTACGAATCATCCATTTTCTTTCCGATTTGATACGCGAGGAGTAACGTCTTTCTAAAGAGAAATAAACAACAATAAAAAAATTATAAATCATCGAGTAAAATGTATATTTCAGCGTAGTTTCCATGCAGGATCTGCATAAGGGTTGAAATATACAAATGTGAAATTATGTCTAAGGAATATATCAACATTTATAAAATGTTTCCAGATAAAATAGAAGAAGCATCAAGAGTTGGTTACAAGTTTGGCTAAATCCGGCCCTGACTACTCTTGGTACAACCACTAGTCCAAGTAGAAAGACGACCGACAGAGAGAATTCATCTCCATCCGACTCTTCCTCCCTTCGTCTCTGTCTATCTATTTGTCCTTGTTGCGCTCGCGGTGGCTCCTTCGCGCAGTGTCACTCTCAGCGTAAATTCCCCTCTCCACCCCTTCCGTCTTTCTCTTCCTCTCTATCGCTCTTTCTCTCTCGGGTATATCCACAGCAAATGAACAACGCGAGATTCCGAGATGCGGCAAAAGGTGCAACCTCTCCTCCTGTCCCTTCTATCCCTGCCATGCCCTCCCCCCGGACATCTAATCACAGGGGAAGGAGTGAGAAAGACGCATCGAAAGAGAAAGAGAGAGAGGGCAAGCAAAAGAGCCACTGAGACTATATAGGTACTGTTTCCAAGTACATGCACTAACTTTTTGCCAGACAAAATGGCTACCTAATATTGCTCCGCTCGTTCGCCATCAAGTGGCCTTTTTTGCATTTTGCAAATTTGCGCAATTATTGCGTAAACTTGTTTATAACAGACGAGCATGGAGCCAGCTTTTTGTTCGTACTTGCACGGAATCATGGTCACTCAAGTGTTCCTCTGTCAGCCGCACGGTAGTTCGAATTTTGCATTCGAAGCTCAAATAAGTCATCACATATTTACTTTTATATATGATAAATAATCGATGTCAGATTTGCGCGTTCGAAGCGTGACATTTTGTTCTTCTTCTTTCCTGTACTTTAACCAAGATTTGAACAGTCTCGACGGTATCGAGAAAACTATGTATCAAGGGATTACGTCTGGTCTGTTGGATGTTGCGGACTTACACGATATTTTTTAAATGTGTAATATGCGTGACACAGAGCAGCGGAGGTGTGAGCACGAAACATACATTCCTTGAGTGAACGGGTCGGATGTGTTGATATGTGTGCATAGGTATGTGTTTGTGTATGTGTGTGTGTGTATGTATACGAACGAGAGTGAGCCAGTAAAATCAATGTGGCACAGCATAGCCGTTTGCCTCCTCGCCTTGTCCTCGCTGGCGAACCTCTCGATCTCTCTCTTGCCCCGTGGCCCTGCGTTCTCATCTGCTCGTTGCGCGGCGTCCCTCCGCGTGTTCCAATGTATGCGCCAAAGGGTGCCGTTGCGCGCCCGGCACATCCTGACCCCGAGTGACTCCAGCTCCATCTCGAAACATTTGCAGTCACTCGCTTGTAAGCGTCAAATTTTGATCCGCCTCGGCCCGTCCTTGCCGCTTATTTTATCGACCACATTTGCCATTGTGACATTCATTCATGATATTTTCGGCTTCGTCTTTGTTAGTTTTGTTACTTCTTTACTCAAATCATTAGTCTTGTAGCTACATCAAATTCATCGTATAATTATTTATTATACTCTATAATTATTCAGTGTATAGTATATTTATTAAACGTACGTTCTAGTAAATCAAGTAAAAGGGAAGAAAATAGTTGCTTGTCATAAAACGCACGTTGAGTGAAAGACGCATTTTGATATTGCTATACAGAAACATTAGTTGATAGAAAAAAGACATTTTTTGATACACGATTTCCCCTTTTTTCTAACACATCTTATGTTGACATAACATTTTTGATTTTCAGTTATTTCTATAATTTAATATAGACAGTTCTTTATATATGCATACCATTTTTAAATCGTTTTACTTTACAGTATGGTAATTTCAATGAACCAATGAGATGAACTTATATGAAGGAGGCAAATCAAATATGAATGATCGTGTGCCAATAAACAAACATGGCCGCTTTAGTCGAGTCGATTAATTGCATCGCTAAATAATTAGTTTCGTGCGATGGTGAATATAAATTAGCCATTAGATCGAATTTCTGCAGAATAATGTCACACTCATGTCGAGTGAGCGTGTGTACGGCGACGGATAAATACGCGCCGATGTCATATAAACTCGATTCTCTTTCGAGTTAAACGTATTATGCTTCTCGAGAGTTGATTATTGCAATTCACGATGGTCAAAAGCAGTTGTGCGTTGCTCAACGGCGCTACCTCGTGGCGAGAAAAACATTGGATCGACATTGTAAATGCGCCCAATTTAAAAGCAACTAGTCTTGTTGTATCTCAGGTTACTCTTATCTACTTTGTCGCTCTAATTCGGTTACGTAAACCATTCTTAATTTTACTGTTCTAATATGAAATTGCGTTTTTTGTTTGCAACAACGTCAATCGTGGGTTTCAGAGTTGACAACTTGCCATAGAATTTGTTATATTTCGTTAGATAGATCATACAATTTTGCTGACTGCTTTACGCCAACAACTTCATTTTATATAACTCGAACCAATTTGTTCGGTCTCATAACTGAAGCTAGAAGAATATTGTGCGATGAGGATAAAAAAGAAAGATCGCTGATGAAATTTTACGCTGAAACTTTAGCTTCGATGTAATTTAACGCGTGAAAATTGTTCAGCTTGAAAATTAACATTACGGCCCTGATCAGTTGCGTTCCGTTGTACGCTCTGAAAATACTAAATGAGTCGATGCAATTCATGAGCTCATGTGTTTGCACGCACACAATAAACCAACTAAAGTGTCCAGACTTCAGGCCGCGTTATTATTTCATGGCGAATGCTTCTTTGACAATTCTGATAAATGCTCCAGCCGAGTTATTAACATTTTCTTGTCATATTCATTTCCAGAATAAACATATACAATCAAATCAGAATTGGGATGGTGAGCTTCTCGGATATCAAATCAAGGACTTTTTTCTTAAATAAATTGTAGGAGGAAGAATGTAAATAAACGTGACATCGAAGAGACACAGTTGTTTATTTATCCTCGAGATAATAAGAGTTGCGATAAAAGTGCACAAAACGAATTAAGCGACGACAAATTGAGCGGCCTGTTAGCGGCAATTTAAATCAGCATTTCCGATGGCCATAAAAGAGCGCCTCGGCGCTGGCTCATTAGCCAAGTCAAAATACTGAATTCCGCGAGTTACGACGTTGCGTCATAGAAAAACGCGCAATTCGCGGTGGCGACATCTCGCGTTTGACAGCTGAGTCAAACTCTTTGACTTCTTTTGTACATAAATAATCACTTTTGTCAGCGGTGCGATTCCTATTTCGACCGATTTTACCTACGACAGTCTCGTTCAAACGCGCAAGCGCACCGCGTCACGGTGGGCGCGGTGACCGACGCGCGAGCGCCGAGTTCAAATATCTCTTCGCTGCCGATAGTCGTGCTCCAACTTCCGTGCGTTCAAGTTGTACAGAAGGCGACCGTTCAAATTTCAGTACAATTTATTTTTATTCGCTTCATTTTTCACAATCAAAGTCAAAACTAACAGTTTCGTTTTTAATACAAAATGTGTTTTATGATTATTAGACTGGAATAATTACAAAAAAAAAAAAATATATATATATATATATAGTGAAAAAAGTGGGGGTATTTTGGAAATGACAAGTGAGTTTAATTATTAAAAACGAGTGAATTTGAGTAATATATATCTAATACTAGGTGTGATAGTGAACAATAGTAAAGTGAAATTGTCCATTGTGAAGAAATACGAACTTAGATTTTGTAATTGATTGTAATGAGATGGTTGTAACAATGTATGGATAAAGGCTGTAAAAATAAAAAGTCTTCTAACTTTTATGACAGACTGTCTTTGATATCGAATTCGATTGCTAATTTTGACAGTTGCTATTATTAGTTACTTTACACATTCCATGCGAGAATAAACAATGGTTATTATGTTTAATAATTTCATAAAAGAAAAAACTTGAAGTCCAGTTAATTAATTAAGTTAACCAGTTAAAGAACTTGAGATAATTCCATAAAAAGTTGACTTTTTAATTTATTGATACTTCAGTTTCATATTTCAGATTCGAGCGTAGATGCAATATTAGTTCAATGAATTACTTCTCCTTTAATTATTGCTCCAATAAATTCATAACTCGACTTCGTTTCGATGCGATATATTATTTTTGTAATTGCCCCTATTTTCGCTGAACAAACATCCAAATTCCGCTTCTCTATAAACACCTTCAAAATATAATTCTGTAAATATGACTTTATAAGTACAGTATAGATCTACACGAATTGCGAAGCGAAGCGTTTAATTATACATTGCAGGAAGATAAAATCGAACAAATCGATGTGAAGAATGAAATGAATCGAATAAACGAACATCTGTTATGAAGATAGTTGAAATTGTTCGGCATGAAAAGAGAAAGCGTTGCGTCATAATTAGCGATGGTAAAAAGTTGCGGAGGAATCGGAAAATAATAATCGACGGATGTGAAAACGGAAGATGAGCGCGCGAGATAAAGCGATGAGTCGTGCTTTTGCGGAGTCGGAGTTGCTCAGGGAGGAAGTATCGGTGGCGGCGGTCAGGCGGGTGGAAGGCCGAGGCCCGATGCTCGGCACTGCCGCCGCGAGCAAGAAAGGAAACGAGGGCTCCTAGACCTTGCAATGCCATTTCATCGGGCAACGCTCGCCAGCTCGGCGCGCACTACCAGGGCCTTGTGACGTGATACGGCAACGCAGCCTTCCTTGCCCCACTCCGCGCGCATTACGATACCAGACGACGGCATTCAGACGCGTATCACAACCGCCCCTGCAACTTCTTAGTAATCAATAATTTTGTAATATTCGCCACTCTTTTTTTCGACACTCCTTTCTACTGGTGACAATATTTTGTTTATACAAACATTTCGACTGGCAGATCATTGCGCTGTTATGACATATTTTTGTTGCTTTAGAATAGCATATTTTTCTCATTCCAGATATGATTTTTTGTTTTATGAAAATGTTATCATTATTATGTATTATGTATAGATAAAGTTGAAGAGAATCAAGTGTCATTTTTACTGGTTCGAAAAATAGCATTGTTTTTTATACTCTTTGCTTAATCAATGACAACGGCAATTTAATTTGGTATTCATAAGAACATGATTTAGTAAATACATAACTAGGCGTGTAATTTCTAGGATTAAAAATTGATTCCTGAGTAATCAACGTTGAAATTACATACTATTTTGGTCGCAAAAACATGATGAATATCATTTTCATATAAAAGGCGAGTATTGCAAATGAAAAAAAAAACAAAAAAAAAACGAAGCAAAAATATATTCTTGAAAACTAAAAAATAAACTACCAAGAGA
>JABFQD010003503.1:0-13115 GCA_022817045.1 Psix sp. ZL-2020 | reverse complement strand
CGAATAAGTTGAACGAATAAAATGATTCAAGATTGATACAGTCTTATAGATTGAAATTTAAATATCAAATGCATTGCAGAATAAAAGGAAATAGGAATTTTCAATAGAAATATTTACATAAAATCCGTATGATACATCCGCTTTGAACGAATTCGTAATTCAGTTGCAGTAGTTAATAAAAATTCAAACATAATTCGTATTTTAATTATATTTTTATAATTTTATTTAGCAAATAAAATAACATTATGAAATATACAAAGAAATTATATTTAAAATCTTAGTCCGCCGATGATGATAAGCAACTAGTACAGAAACAACAATGTATGAGTGGTCATTAACAATACCATTATATTATGTCATATAACAGTAGGCCTAACAAAGTCTTAGTTTAGGTCAGCCTAGCGTGCAACAATGTAGTGTGTGCTTGTGGTGTGAATTTCAGCAGGCGTATAATCAGTACATCCCAGCAACCAGGGCCCAAGCCTCGGAGGCTTCGGGTGGTCAAACCGGGGTGGACGGTACATATCTCGTTGAAGCTTCTTTTTAAACAAAAAGAATCAAACAGAGACACATAGTGCCTGAATCGGTACAACTTGTTAGCCTAAAGGAAAGGGCGGAAAACCGACGATCGTTTTAAACAATGACCCTAACAAAAATGTTACAATAAGTCATTGACTCAGACAGAAAACGTGTAAGTGTGCGAAAGACCGAAAATCTAAGCGCACGTAATCGATCGAAGAATGATGAAAATGATAAAACTATGATAAAAGAATTAATGATAATAATACAAAATACAATAATATAAAAATTTTTCAATAACACCACTATCGTCATTCTATAAACCAATGAAATTCTTGTATTTCCTAATTTCCGTGACGACATCAACCAACCACGACGACCTTGGCTGCTTAACTTCGCTGCAATCATCTCACTTCTCCTTGGCTTCTGCGTTGGACCGTTTTATGTGTGGCGAAAAAATGGATTGCCAATGACTTAATAAAAATATTCAAATCTATTTGAATAAACGAATCGATCGTACGTCAAATTGCTCTGAAATAATTGTCTCGCAACAGAGTTTATCATATCAACTCACATCAAACGAGAACAAGGATAGAGTGGTGCTCGTATATGGCGATCGTATCGAAGTCAGAAAAAAGGTAAAGAACGTGCGTTTAGCTAAAATGACATGTGTCAAGAATGGAGTAAAGATTGTGCAAAAAAAGAGTTTGCGATGAGACAGAAGAGACCAACAAGAGGAAGAAGGAGTTATATCGGCGGCCTCTCTTTTTGCGCGATTCGCCACTACACTGTCTGTTTAATTTTAAAGAACCGCTGCTTCGCCTGGCTTTTTAACATATACATATTTTCTATTGTCTTCGCTTCGCCACTGTTATCTCTCTTTTACACTTATACAGTCTCTTAATGCATTTTTCGAATGCTTCTCTTAATTGCCGCTCAATTTTTTTTCTCATCAGCATTGTAACGACTTTGCAGGTAAGAGCCAAATTGTTTTTACCGGTAACAAGTGTTTTTACAATTAAAGCCCTCGTTTGCAGGAGCATTTCTCGCGTACTTACAAATATTGTTATTTTCCCTGTTACGAACGAGCAAAAGAGTTGACGGCATGTCGGAAAACACTTCACACGTTTCTAATAAATACTTCTTAAGCTACTTACACGAAATAGATCTAGTTTCCAACTAGAATATAGAATCGCGTTTTTCTGCCAATAGACACATAAAGATATGCTTTATATTGATAGGAAAAAATTTTGCACAATTTTTCAGAACACATGAATATAGCATTCTCAAATTGTGCTTACATACTTTTCTCAACTTCTTTGTTATTAGTTTTCCTTTCATCTACAACATTCTATTGTTCGATTCAATAATCAAAGTCATTATAAAACGGAGATCATGACCAAAAACAAGTGCGAGTTCCACGAAACACGTCTGTCTGCAACCAACAAGATTCTATCTCGCTCGTTCGATGTTCATTGCAATTGCTGTAGTAATTTCCGTGATATCGGCATCGAGGTTTTTTGCTCTTCGGATTTTGTGATCTCCTGTCTTAATCGCCGATTCGTCGGTTGATTTTCATAGTTCCGATTACAACGATATACGGTCATCGACTTCTCCTTCAACGTAGCGCAGCTCGATTCTAGTGCTGTTTTATTTTTCTTAAAATTTTCAAAATGCAGCAGTGCATCAAAAGAGATTGCGTTAACGTGAGATTTATATCTTTCTACGGCTTTTTTATTATTTCTTATTTGAATTTCACCAACTATGAAAATTTTATAGATATCACATTTACGTTCACAAGAATGTAAACCGCAGGCTGAATTCATAATTATGATTCTATTTAAATGCCAAACATAATCATATCTATTCCATTTTATTATGATAAATAATAAATTACAGTATTATATATCAGAAAAATCAGCTTCCGATTATATCATATTATCAAACGTGGATTTGATTTCGATGTACATTTTATTGAAATATAGATGGCAATCAGTTTGTAATCTAATATAAGTTAAAAAAATAACTATCGAATTGTTTCATTCATTTAAGTTGGCATGTTGTAATTTGAGATTGTATGTGTTCTTTGCAAATGGAATTTTGTGATTTAGTTCCTTGTAGTATTTTGTACCCATTTCAGTAATTGAAATGCACGATTCCGTATAGTTGGTTTTCACCGCACTTTTGTTGATCTTCCTATCTTGTTTCGCAAGCATCCACAACCTTCTATTCTTATTAGTTTTCCTGCTTTCTATGTAAATTCTTTAATGTAAATATGTATCTTTTGTAAACAAGTATAAATTTTAGATAATCTTGTTCTTGTTGTATCTTTTATGTGCTATTTTGAAACTGCAAGGAGTATCACAATGTCGCATTATTGGAAATAATTAACCAAATTTCTGACTTTTTTGAAGAATGAATCAATGAATCGCAAGTATATATGAAACAGGTTGTATGAGTGTTCAGGCTCATTTCTTCAATTAATAAAAAAGGATGAAAGTGACAATTTTATGTCTGTTTCAAAAGCAGGCATAAAAGCCTTCTATTTACATTTCATAAGAGTGTAATTTGGAATGTTTTGATTAAAGGTTTTGAAGTTTTTGGTTTTAAATTTTAATTAGACAACTATCAATACATTATAATCGCGAAATTTTGATACGCCTGTTAGTCATATTAGTTTCATTTATATTGAAAAGTAGGAAACATTGTTAAAGTTTAAAATAGGAATAAAATATAAAAAAAGAAAACGAAATACTGGCTATTTAAATAAGCTACTGAAAGAAACGAGGCAATTGAAACATGTCCGAAATGACAATTGTTTCAGGACCTAAAGAAACGCAGTTCTCACTCATACGACATGCAGGCCCTTAGGCCTCTTCCGGTTCCCATCACAACCACCACCACCACCACTACCACCATCACCACCACCACGCCTGCTATGACCAGTTCCGGTGGGCAGCCACCAGATCCGGTTTCGGAAACCGCTTGATGTTCGAATCAAGAGACCAATTCACCAATCCGCTAAGACTACCCACTACCACCACCGTCCTTCTCTGCTCGCTCAGAAAAGTATGATGGCCGGATAGCCAAGCCTTTTTTACGGTGAGATACCAACATTGCTATTCAAAAATCACTCGCTTTCGTATCGAACCTCGGGAAAATTATCAACAAACGAATACCAAACACTGACCGCGGGAAAGGCAGAAATTGGTACAAAACGTTATTTTTGGTGGTTCGATACGTAGGCAAGTCACTGGAAAATGAAAATCCAAGATTGAATATACGCTTGGACGGCTCCTCGATCACTCGAGCTGAAACTGAATTTATCCACCGAAGGTACACTAGAAATCTCACAGGTTCAAACGGGCAGCATTCTTGCGAAAGTGAATAAATGGTTTTTCTAAGTGCGTCGAGTGAAGCATAATTTTTGCACGACTGCTTAGGTATTTCTGTGAATGTGTTAACATATGTGCATATCATGAACCAAAATTCTTGTTACTACTTACACTTGTTTATCTTGCCTCTCTAACATATAATCACTGTAGCGACTTATCTGCTGTAGGAAGCGACTTGCATGTGGAACGATACTTTATCAACAGTCTGTGCATTGTGATTCCTCATCTTTTCACAATAATTAATATAATGATTGTAAATAAATAATGAAATAAATTCATCAATGATAAGCCAAAATTATATATTATTGATTAAAATCTAATTCTACGATAATGTTCTTACTTGAAAATATCCATGTTGTAAATCAATATTTCGATTCTTATGGAGGAAAAATGGCATAATTTTTCAACCTTTTAAAAAAATTGCAGATAAAAGTATCCGATTTCACATGATAAAAAAATTAACAAAAGATGCTGTTAGAATTCGAATTTTTCGATTATAGGTTGTTCTGTTTTTCAAGGAATTTTGCTTTGTCACGGAGTGGAACAAATTTTCATCTTAAGTTTCAAAAGTAGGTCAGTTAGACATCACTTTTACTAACCACACATTATTTTATACATTAAAAAAAATCAATTTATTCCACTGCAGAAAATGATTTTTTCTAGATATAACCAATTCCGTATTGTTTATAGAAAACTTCGGAAGTACTAAAATACGTATCGAATCAGTTCATTCTTCAAATATTTCACTATTTCATCAGAATACTTGTTAATAAATAAAAACCTTTTTGTATGTTTTCTGATTCGTCCATTCTTCACATTTAACTACTTCTGGTATTAACAGCCTCGCAAATTAATTCAACATAATCTTAGAACAGAGTCAAGAGAGATGAGACGATGTGACTCATATCTATATAGCCCTTTAACTGATGATGCATACACTGTAGATTCTTAGTGAAGTGGTCTCAGCGGAATGAGGATCGTCAATAATTAAACGCTAAACCGCGTTGCTGGATTTCATCGAGAGTATGCTTTCGACGCTTTACTCGAGTACCTTTTGATAGAAATGCACTTCTAAAATGAGGTCGAAGACTTATTAACATTCGAGACTAGCCAGAATGAAACGGCATCTGCTCAAAGTTGAGCCCACAGATCGCAAAGGTCATTCGCCTGTCGCTTTTGTTGCAAGGGATTAAACTCAAAGAATAGTCAGACGTGACTACGGACATTACATCAACTGATATATTAGTTTGAATCTGAAGATGGTTACGAGAATTATATTTTTATAAATTCAAGTTAATAAAAAACTATTAAATAATATAATATGTTCTGTTATATAATAATGTTTATCATTCTCATACATTTACCAAATCGTATTCTTCTTTTCACATGTCGTATCAGATTTAATAGATTATTTTTTTATTTTAGATAATACACTCAAGAACCATCATTTGAATTATTTATCAAATAAACAAATCGCTATTATTAAGTTCAATAGATACATGAAAAATACAAAGAGTGCAAAAATTAAGTTTCAATTCATAAAGAAACTCAAGTCGACTGCATAAGCTTGTTTCATTAAACTTGCGCGCTGGGGATTTTGAGGGAAGATTCGAGCCAGTTCGAGTGAATTGCAAGAGCAGTCGAGCGCAAGCAAATCGTGGTTGTCAAGCTCGGCAGAAAAGAACATGCATTGTCTTATTTACAGTTACGAAGAGCAAGTCAGAAACATCGTGTGCCAAGTGTTTAAGGATCGAATTGGCGTTTCAATAGTCGACAACGAGCCGCCATCTTTTCTTCAAAAGAATCCACGGGTTAACCGGCTCGCGACGCTCTTTTTCTCTCTCAATCGACCGGGTGTGTCATCGCAAGATCCAACTTCTCCGAAGATTAAACGCCGGTCCTCGAAGCAAGCCACGAGACCAAAAATTAGGTTGGTTAGTTGGTTATCATTTTGGTAATGCAGGTCTCAAAAGTCGTTTGAATAAAAATTTGATTATCCCTGATAACCATCATGTGGAGATAAATCATCAACTGTTATAAACAAATGAATACTCAATAAAAAGCAATTATTGTAAAAAACTGAGTCATCATTTGTCTGTCCTATTGATTAATCTATGAAATATGAAATATTCATAAAAATTGCAGAAAATTTATGCAAATTATTATAAGAAATTCCAATTCAAGTTTACGAAGTTTCCCAGAAACTGATTTCGAAACATGCATTCTGGATATTTTGACTTTACGATACAAAACCTAGTGGTGGTTTCAACGGCTTAATATTTGCATGAACTTTGTACAATTATGGTTATCAGGGTGACACTAGAGTGAAAGATTTTAAAAGACAAAGTTACTCCTTGAGAGTCTGCGCTGAGAAAAGATTCAAATTTGTTTTGATAACTGATTGATTCATACGATATAAATCATGAGTGAAGATTCTAAAAAGTTCAGGTACTTTGAAATTGATGTAAATAGTTATTTCAATTCCGTTGATATATCATTTGACATCTGTTATCTATATGAAAATTATAAAAAACAAATCTTTTTGTTAAGTAATAATGTTAATTAATTCAGAGTTTAATGAATTGATTAAAGTCTAAAATATAATAGGCTATATATTTAAAAATCGATACATACTAGACTATTGAATTATTGTTGAAATAGATTCTCTGTGATATTATGTTAAGAGAAAATACTCTAACCTTCCTCAAATACAAAATATGATGGTAGCTCGTAAGGATATTAACTTTGTTTTTGGAATTTACTATAGCATACACTACTTTTGAACGACCATATTTAAGTTAGTATTCCGTATTACAAATATCAAAAGAAGTTATTTGTTCGAAACAAAATGTATTATATTAATTGTTATACCAAAATAACCATGATAATATTATTTGTGTTTAAAAACAAACTGTTAACGTTACTATAATTCAACACATCAGAAAATCTTAATGCATATGAATAGATGGGTAATCGTATATTTGAGAACGAAACATACACCAGTAACGAAAAAAACTTTCATTAGTTTCCAAGTATCTGAATTTTTAATAGATAATTAAAGCTACTCGGAAGATATGATAATTCACTGAATATATAAATTCAATTTGTGAATAAAGAAATTCATATTATTTGTTGAATAATTCAAAATCTTATGTTAATATTTTTGTGTTCAATTGAAAACATCATATCACCAAAATTTGGTTTAATGAGCTTAATTAAAAAAAAGTTATGTACTGTGGGAAAAATGGTTTTTTGAAATAGGAATCTTGCCTCAAAATGGGTAATGTACATTTTTCGTGGAAATTTTCTCCTGGTTCAGGCGATGTTTGTCAATGAATCACTTTTCTCAGTGCTCTTTTGCGGGGCCTTCCGCGCGGATTACCGAACTCCGGTAGAAACGTTGCCCGACGTACCTTTGTACTTAATTAAGATATGCCCTCGTTCTTTCATAACATCGCGCATACGCGTGAAAACATTGTCCACATTGTCCCTGCGTGAAGTTGTAAGTAACTAACTACCTTGTAAGTGTGTCGAGTTGACTCGTATTACTGTGCAAGTTAGCATATAAGCGACGAAACAATTTATTATATGTAAAATAAGAAGTCAAAAATGTGCATCTTGACTTGTAAATATCCTGATCGGGAAACGTTTGCGCGTAATTTCAACTTTTATTGCAAATTGTTCTTCTATAATCTTTTATTGATTTTATTCGTCTAGTAGATTATGTTTTTTTATATATGCAACATCTATCTCGTTTCATTTTCAAAAGATATTTGATTTTTTCAATGAGTGCCAACCATTTAATTTTTTGCATAAAGCTGAAATTTGGGCAAATCGTTATTTGTAATTACAATTGTAATTAACTAGTACGAATAATGTAAGGAAATTACTAAACTATCTCAACTGAAAATTTTCGGCTATATTATTTTCGACAAAATAATAGGTGTGTGTAGTATAAAGAGATGTTTCTGAAATTCCTACTGCGTTGGAATTCTTGGACACGTCTAGTAGACTACCAAAGTGATTTAAATGTGTGCATATTAAGAATAATTCCAGTTTCGTTCATGATTATGGATTTTTCTCAAATACAAAATGTTCCAGAATGTGTCGTATATTCCAGCAAATCGCTGATCGGAGTATTAAGGAAATCGTAATTATAATGTTTCATAAGTATAACAACAACCAATTTGTAACGTTTCATTAAATTTTATTCCAATGTCTAGATTCGTATATGGAAGAACAAACAAGAAGCAAATACATTTTTGTACTTTGTGTGTGTGTAAATGCGTGTATATATATAATAAGCATGTCGATTGGAGATGTACGACTCAATTCTAAATCACACAGTTTTTAGGATTGTTAAAATACAAATCGACAAAATAACACTCAGTTTCTTCGAGGCTTCACATTCTAAATGCATATATTTAAAGCAAAAGCAATGTCTTGATGAATTTACAAGAGATTTTATATTAATTAAGTAACTAATTTTTTTCTCTTTAAATTAAGTTTTACAAGAGTTTATTTAAAAACTAATGAAAGGAATGGCGAAATGAAACATTGTGGTCTCCTGTATTTTTTTTTTCTACCGAATTAAGATCGAATTTTCAAGATGAAAGCAAAGCTTTAACGATATTGTCGCGTCTATACATTAATGCTGTACAGTGTTCATGCGAAAAACGTACTATTATATGAATCACTTCGAGTTTACTGCTGTGGATCTGCCATTAAAAGGCGACGACGCGAAAAGTATTTTTTCCTGAAAAATTACGTTTACCGATTGAGCAGAAGAGTCAAGAGATCTTATTGGAAGTGTATTACTTGGTGACTAGCGTCACCGTTGTAGGTATATCAGATTGTGCAAATTTCTTCAAGGAATTGTCGCCTGGTCGGACTAATTATATTTGTCCGCACTTGAATTGTAAATATGTAATTGTACGAATCGACCATTTAGCTTATAGTTTGAATATGCGATTCATACATAATTCACTCGAGCGAAATAACTATAAAAAGTAGAAATATTCGCCGTCGTGGAAATTCAGACATTCCCGAGTGTTACTTGATTTACATCAAAGACAATAAAGAATGTCTTCTGTTCGTGTGATACTATATTTTTGCATTTCTTTATCATAATTAATAAAAAAACGATTTAATTTATCATCTATATAAAATAGTTCATAAAATCCGTTTCACTAACATAAGACTTTACATGCTGGACTTAGATTTGGTGATTTAAAAAGAGAAAAATTAAAGATAAAATTAAAAATAAAAAAGCTTTTATTCTATAAACAAATTTATTTCCTGTCATCCGAAACAGTGAAGCGAAAAACTTCAATAAATTTTCATAATATATTTGTTTATTTATAATCTGCTGGATGTATGAAAATGTTTCCAAAGACAATCGCCAAAATATCAAATTCTTTCTGATTTTGTAAATAATTAAAAAATTCTGTATGATGAAGTTGGAAGTCTCATGTAATATATTATGTAACGGTAAAAATCAATAATAAATTCTTCACACTTGGAACTGTCTGAAATCCGTCATATGCTCATAGGGAAAACTCTAGTGATCTTAGTTTTAATCAAAGGTAAACCACTTTCGAACTCGCGATATAAATCATATTTGGAAACGGTGTAGATAAGAAATAGGTGATAAATGAAAAATATACTGGATAAATATTGAATCGTTGACGACTCAAATTGTTATAAAAACTGTTACTCTCTCGAATACCTCATAAAGCTCCCTTTTTGAAGAAACTTTCTTTTACGTTACATACCTCACTTAATAGCTACCTAACGTTGTCTAAGTATATTTTTCAAACACACGAAAAGTCCAAAGAAATAATAAAAGTCTCATATTTTCGAACAACCTTAGACTGCGCGAAAGAACGAAACGATTAATTGAAAATAAGTAAAAAATAAATTGATAAGAAAGATCCAAGAATTGTTACGTTTTTCAGCGATTATTATCTGGCCAACATTTTTTTTTCAATCTTCATAATAATTTAATATAACTTATTTTGCGCTTCAAAGTCCTGTTATATATAACAAAAACGACAGAAATGAGATTTTTACATGAAAACGGAATTGTGTGTTTTAAAAAATATTCGTAGCGAAGTGCTTTTCCTCTCACTTGGAACGAAAATCTCATTTCTCGTTTTTCCTTCCTTTTTTTATTCTTTGCACTGAATTTCGGTCTCGCAGAGCATAACAATTTTGCGAAATTGAAACTGTCCAATACGACTTTTCAACATTCCTAAATAAGTTCTTAAAACTTTGTCATAAAAGTACGTCCTGTTCAAAAATGTATATGAGAGAACATTGTGTAGGATCACATTCGAATTTAGATTATGAGTGAGTTATAAACATTTTACTTTTAAGAAAGATATCAGTAAAGAAATATTAAATGTGACGAAGCAACTTACCAAAACAGGACTTTCGCATTATTCATACAGGTTTCAGCTGCGCTGGAAATAGAAATGTGATGAACGACGAAACGATTAACCGAGTATTGATTTTACAGCGCGGATGATTTTTACACTGTAAAATTACTCCTGTTATTGTGCTCTAATATTATTTTAGAGACCTCGCCATCGGCAAATCCAACGAACAACCTTAACATTCTAGCTATAAGTAGCAAGTATAATAATTAGCCTTCAACACTGTGAACGTTGATGTTTAATGGCTTGAACTGTTCTGGAAAGAGATAATACAATTAACTAAAAAATACCAGATTACAAAAAAGCGATTCTACGCCATCGTCCGAGAAAAACTGGCTTGTCATGAAACAAAGCGATTTTTTACCTGGAATGGTTCTCGATGGACGAGAGGTGTGCGGAATTAGAATAATATAAAAAAAAAAAAAAAAAAAAAAAAAGAAAATACCTCGTATTTAGTTCAACTAAATTGCGTGAAGCCTAGAAATTCTGTACAATAAAATGTATATCACAATGAATAAGTAAAAACAGACAGTTTCGAGCAAGAAAGGACATACGTTCGCTCATTTGTAGTTACAAAGGGAATGCCATTGCCAATAAATTTTTTTATTGTCTATCCGAATTTAGTTTGTTGAAAATGTTTCTTTCATAACAAATGTTTCGACACGTTCGGATGCAAAACAACACACAGTTCAACGAGTCTTTCAATTTACTAACAAACTGCCAATGAAAATCGTAACTCATTTAATCGTAAGGTTCATATTTTGACGGTGTTATGTTTATTATGAACTGAAAATAGTCTGTGCTGGAAACTAGATTGCGGTATTTGTCTCGACAACTGAAGATAATTCATAACTTTTCTCTGAAAAATGTTTTTTCGGGAACTTCAAGATCTGGCATTATTAAAAGACAACAGGATATGTGTGTGAATAATGAAATTCTTCAATGATTGTTTAAGTTGAATTATGTTGTTAATTAATTATTTATAATAAAATTTATTTTCAATGTTACATATTCATTATGAGTACTTCCACTTCTTCGAATCATTTGTATTCGAATAAATTAAAAATTTACCACTGACCAAAGTTGTCTTATTTTATGAGCGGACTGATCTGAATCAAGATTTTTATTAAACATAAATTGACTTGTTATCTTCAGTAGGTAATCAAGATTCCTACATTCACTATACTTACAAATATAATCATCCTTCTTGTCAAGTTACGTACCTATCGTCGATCGCAAATTATCGTTTGCAAATCACATTTAAGTGAATATTGATTCTAAAATCAACAATAGACGTAGGAAACTTTAATGGCCGTTTGAGAAGTGGTGGTGGGTAATAATTATTGGTTGTTGGAAGGGGAGAAGATTCGTGCGGGGTTGTAAGTTTTAGATACAAAAAAAAAAAAATAGCAGAACGTCAGTGGTCAATTTTGAAAGTAACTTACAACAGTAATTGATTTGAATAAGAAAGTATAAGAAAGCAAAAGCAATAGGATCCAATTTATCAAAATGTGTCTGTTCGGAAAATGTTCTGAAATTGAACGAAATGGAAAACTGATTGCATAATATATTTTTCTATAAAGATTACTGCATTCGAGTTGCAAGCCACACATTCATCTCAATCAATCTAACTTTAAGACCAAAGATAAATCAATGTTGTCGTACAATCTGAATGTAACAGTTGCACGGATTACCAAAATTCGAATTTTTTGACTCTATCCCAACTGTCATTTATTAGTCTTGGATTAAAAGAAAAACAACGTTAAATCAACCAGTTTTCATCAGTATTCTTTTGTATTTATATAAGGAGGAAAAGTTACATTTATAAGTTATCAATTGTGCCAAAAGTATTAATAAACTTTAGATTTTAGGAATATGTTTGCAACAGAAATAAATTTTTCTCAGATAAATCAAATATTCCTGCGAAACAAAATGAAATTTACTTCCATCAAAATTTTTTACCATTACAGTAATTTCATTGCCAACAATGATAGTGCTGTTTTTATTTTTGTTGTTATTATTATTACTATTATTATTATTTTATTCTTTATTTTAAATGAACTATTATGTGTTTTATGCTTCATTAGCCATAATATATGAAAAATTGTGCATGTCGAAAAGCGAAGACTATGACAAAGTTAAGATGTATAGTGGTTGTTGAATAATATCTTTGAAATGCGCCAAATCAAATTTTATTATTGTACAAGGTCTGTCATTAATATAAAAAAGTCCTTGCTTAAAATATGCCATATTAATGACATATCAAATAATACTTTCGATACTGAAAAACACAATTAATGAATTTAATTTAGCATTTGTATGACAATTCTCATTCAGCGGCTCTAAAAATCAATGGAATATTGATTGAATAGATTAGTTCATTACACGTAAGTGCATCTATTTTTTAAGAATTCAATTTCGACTTGTACATTCGAGTATATATTTTAATGAAAAAAAAAAGATTAATCGCGAATTAAAAAGATTTAATGGATGTTGATATTAAAATATATAAATCTCAGGTTCAGGTCTCATGAACTAACCCTATAAATTTGTCACGGCAAAAAAGTAGGATTCTTTCTATAATTTTATTTTTATTTGATATGATTGTTTTGATTTGTATTTCATTTTTTGCCGTAGCAAATTTTTTGTAAAGTACTCAAACTTTCCGAGCTCATCCTTCGAGAAGTGAATATAGTTTGAGATTTAATTAAGACATTATACGGAAAATTATTTTTTGTTATTAAAGTATTTGATTTAGTATGAA
>JABFQD010003502.1:0-13116 GCA_022817045.1 Psix sp. ZL-2020 | reverse complement strand
AAATACTTTTCAACTCACTGTCTAGTATGAATTACACTTTTAGATTTTAAAACCTGCGGTTCTAAAGAATTTAAAAAACATATTTCAGTAAAAAAATTTTTAAACAGATTTTTTCAAAATGTTACTTCCTCTTAAAATAAATTACATTTTAAATATCATAACAATAAATGTTTTTATATATAACTTTAGATAGATAACTAAAACGCTTCATTAATTTTTAATAACATTTAATTATGAAATATTTTTTTAATTTATTATTCTTCATAATAATTGATGATATGAGTCTAAGTCGCTCTATAGTCTGTTTGATCTTCTTTGTGGTACAATTTTAAAAGGTTTGGTTTTTTACAGTTTTAGTAATTTCTTTTCTTCGAATTTTTTTTGTGGGGTGAGTAGATGTGGATATAGATAAGTCTGGTTCAGTGTTTTCCATAAAGTCTTAAGCATTAAAAAGTTCTAAAATAATTTATGCTTGGTACATAATTTTTTGTTCAAAAACGAAACAATTATTCCTTTATTAGTATATTTTTTGTAATGAAATGAAAACAAATCAATCATAGATATAATGAATAAAAATATACTAAAATCATCTGATTTCAATCACTGACATATACATACTTTAAGAATTTTAAACTTAAATATCTCAAAAATAGCTTCTGTTATTGCGATTTGCCACAGATATATTTGTAAACCTGCGTACTACACGCATTGATAAAAGATATTTTTTATTTATTAAAAGTTTGAATTGAATACCTTAGAACATTTTAATTGTATTCAAAATAATATACTAATTTAATGAAAACAATAAATCGATTTCATATTTAAAATTAAACTATTTAACACTGAAATATATTGATATATAGATAATATCTGAATATAGATATTTTAAATGTATATATATTATATTATATATCAATCAAATTCATATTTAAAAAGGAAATTCTCAAAATCTAGTTTATTTTGAGTATATTATAATGCAAAAGAGGTTTTTTTAATTTGTAATTAAAATAATTTTTAATATGATTTAAATATTATATATATCGTAATAATTCACAAATACAATTATTTAAATTTAAAATTTCGTGAAAAAATTATTTCCAAACTTGGAAAAATTGTTTTATTATAAAATTAGTAAGAGAGTTTAATTTTGGCAAAATAAATTTTGTTCATTGTATAATTTTCTCCACTTTGCTAGAAACCATATAATCTTTATGTACTATAGAAGCCCAAATGGAAACTGGACAGTTCCAGTATCACTAAAAACAGAGCTCTTTACATGTACAAAGCTATGTGTAAACATTTTTGCCAACATAATAAACAGACAACATTTGTTGCGAGTAAAAATTTATTTAATCTGTGTTGCATTTCCTACCTCTGATACGGTAATTTGTTAAAATAGTAATTTAAAACATATATTTATTAATTTTTTTTTATTAGAATAGTTTATTCAATAGCTCATTAATATAAAATGTATTCAGATCTCAATTGTTTATCATTACTTCGATTATCAAAGTAAAATAATTAAAATTTTTTTAAATAAAGTTTATTAAACAACCTCATATTTTATCGAAATTATATATTTCTATTTTTGAAATTCGTTGTAAATTTCCAACAATAAATATATATAGGATTTCCATTAATTAATTAACTATAATTGTAATAAATGTATGTTTGTATAAATTGTGTTATTATTTCGTTTCGATCGAATATTAAGATCGAATATTTAAAAAATTGGACAAATATTTACGCAGAAAAAACGGCTTCATGAAATATAAGAAGATTTATAACGTCCAATGTTAATATTACTTTCAATAATTATTTATTATACAATTTCTGGATTTATTTCACCGAGTTTCAATAACAATAATTTATTTGAAGTAAATGATATTTATTCTTTCTGCTTTTACTTGGTTTTAAAATTTATACAAAGATTAGGCGATAGCATATCTGGAAATTGACAGCCTAAGTTGGTAGTGATGAGCTGTCACGTTCCTAACTCGACGCATCGACACCTTTCTGTGTATTAGTTTGCAATGATGAAACTGTCCAGCTTCTATGGAAACTCCTGATATATGTTAATATTTAAGTATGTATTTTTCAAAAATGAACCTTTTCTTATTAAATACGAAAAATGTACGCAATATTTTTAAAATACTAAACATCGTATATGTATAATTGACTTCATAGGTCTACTACATCACGTCGTATACTGATTTTAATTCTTAATACATATACATATACTGTAAAAAATGATTAAAAATCGATATTTAATTAATAATATTTGATAATATTGCTAATAATTCAATTATTATTCTATTAATAAATAAAAAAAATTTAATTCAAAATTTTAGAATAGCAAAATATAAAAGTATTCTAATATTAGATATTTTCATCGTTTGATTTTTTTAAACGGATCACTTGTTTCAACTGCACATTCCAACAGTAAAGGAAGTCTTGAAATGTGTCTGAAATTGAGACAAAATCAATCGAATAAATAATTTACAGTACAAGACAATAAATTATAACAAAACGTCAAAAACGATTGAGACTTCAAATTTATGTAAAAATAAACATCTAGAAAGTTCTAACTGTATAAAAGTTGAAGTATAATTGATAGAATTTTATAACTTCTTAAAATAATAAAAGGTAAATAAAAAAGTACTTAATACACATTTCAACTAATCAATCAAT
Source organism: Psix sp. ZL-2020 (assembly GCA_022817045.1). Taxonomy (NCBI): domain Eukaryota; kingdom Metazoa; phylum Arthropoda; class Insecta; order Hymenoptera; family Scelionidae; genus Psix; species Psix sp. ZL-2020. Next base: position 10,425 of record JABFQD010003502.1, on the reverse strand, counting down.
CAGAAATTAAATTTGCAAATCTAATGATTAAATTTATTATATTAATGTGTTATAAATAAATTATATTAATGTTTGATATTAAAAATATTTAACAACAGAAACGATTATTTAATAAGGGTTGAACATCATGTTTTAAAGAAACTGGTTTACATCAAGAATGCATTCCAATGTTAATCATTTTTCATGATACTGACGAAGACGACGATGTTCTATCAACATGTTTCAGTAAAAAAATCAAAGTTAAAATAACAAAAAGAAGTGTTTCGCTTCGCATTATTCAGAATTATTCTGATGCGTATTTCAAATCCAAACTAAGCGCGCACTTAAATATTGTACATATAGTCAGAATTTATCGTTGAAATGGTTTCGTTACCACTATGTACATTCATCGTCATGTCATTTTTTTCTCTATAGGTTATTTGGGTTCAAACACCTCAAGTGATTAATATCTGGATGTAATAAACGTCTAAGCAAAAAACGTATTTTGCAATTGGCAAATGAAACACTTTTCATGCATAAAATCAAATAGATCATGTATCTGAAAAAGTATAAAAAGTCTTAAATTAAGATGCTTATTTTTGCAACTGAAGGAAATCTATAATTTATTCATAATAAATGTATCTTATAACTAAAACTATCTATTCTCTTAAATTTTCAATTTAGATAATTTACCACATATATTCATACTAACAATTATTCGTCCATCAACCCAACCCATGTTTGGTTTTATCAAACATAAACAAACTTAAGGTAAATTGTTCGTAATTAATTGAATACAAACTAATATACTTTTAATTATGTAACGACACCATTTTCATGGTATCGTTACATCAGATTATAATGAAATTATAATGTGAATTATCACATTTTTAATGTACTCAAAGATATTCTATCATAAAATACATATACAAATATACTCAAGTATAATTATCCAAAAATATAGTAGATTTCACAATGATTGTTAAAACCTGTAAAAGCAAATTTGAGAATAAATTATATAAAATAGACTGTAACACAATGACAAAACAGAACATGTTTCTAAATCTCATTTATACCTCATTGTAGTAACCACATTTTGTCTATTACGAAAATTAATTCAATTTATTGAAAAGCGTACGATCCTTTGAGCGGATACATAAACTCTAAAGTTGGCGTTAAAACGTGTTTTTCTTTAATCTCACACAAGATAGTCAGCGATCTTGTAGTTTTAAATTCCACGTTCTTTTTATTCTAACGCGGAAAAAACTTATTCGCAACGTTTTATTTCATATAATACTTTCTTTCAATATTAATGTTTAGCATAAATATCTCATAAAATCAACATCATAATATCTTTATAATTTCACATATTCGTAAAAGGAATAAAAGTCGCTTCTTACAAATAGTCTTAAAAGTATATATCTGTCGGAAGTATCCTCAGAATAACCACATATATCGTTGCAATCAAGTTCCACAGAATGATGATTTGTAACGACAATAACCTCGTTTGTCCATTGCACTTTTTGATATCGGTAGATGGTGTTCTTGGAAAAGGAAATTGAAATCAGAATAAGAGTCCAACATGGAACGCGCGACGCGAGATAAGAAAGTCGACGTATTCTTCATCTGGTGTCGCTATTTCTGACACTGATCGCGTATTGTAGTTGGTCTCGGATATCGACAGGCTAACAAATGATCGAGTAAATTTGGCTCGAACGAAATTTATTATCGAACGGAATCGCAAGCTCCAATGCGTCAGAGGATGTAGGGTCTACTAGGTGGAAGAAAATGCGGCGAACGTCAGACACAGTGTATGCGAACACGGTTGAATTGTACCGGGGATTGATTTTTCGAGTATTCCTTGTCATTATGCCGGTCTGGAGCCGCGTCTACGCACATGTTCCCGACGCCCTGACGTTTGCGCCACGCGTATGCAAATTTAACACAGCCATCACTTTGGCTTCAGTGTATTCAGCGGCCGTAGGTGAATGTGCTTTATGCTGTATTTGCTTGTTACGATTTATAGATTTATGTAACTATGTTATTCAACACTGAATAAAAGAGGGTAGATATATAAATTACCATACTATCTTCATATATATATAATATATATTTTATATTTATGTGTGAAAAGTATGATAGCTTATGCGAGGATTGAATCAATACAGATATATCTAAATGAACATATGAATTCAATTGTTTTTTGAATGGGAACAAAAATTATAGCCCATTTTTATGGCTCATATTTATCGTCCTTTCTGTGTCCCATACGTGAGACGAAAGAAGTATCATTAATATCGGGTTCGAAGTTTTTCGCAATATAAAAGAACGGAACAAAATAATACAGTGAAATTTAAATCACTCCGGCTCGTAATTCGTCGACCCTGCGAGGTAGTGCACGTAGTACGGGGGTCGCGGTGACCCGTAAAGATGTCACCTTGTAATTTTAGTAAATGGATTTCAGAAGATCGATATACTCTACAAGCTGATCGTTCTACATAAAGCTTTCTAAGGGATTCCTGCCTTCGCGTTTGTCTATGACATATAATAGCGTGCCGGAATATAACTTCACTCCGACTTCTGAATGAAATAGTAAAATCGATGTAAATGATGGGCGGAATTGCAAGCTGAAAAATCAGCAACGAAGAATAAATTATAATTTATGATATTTTGTCAACACTGCTATACAGATTTCACTATGAATATTAAACTTATATATATATTACCTGGTTATATATAGACTTTTATATACGTTATGTAATGGTTATATAATTTTGTATATATGCTTCATTTATGTTGACATGTATGAAACGTAATTTTATATTTAAAATAACTCTATATAATCCATATATAACAAGAATGAAATAAAATTAAATCGACAAAACGATGTAAAATATTGAAAATATTATATATATTGGCGGTTTAATGCTTATATTTATAAATATTTTTTTCACGATTTATTGTTAATGAATAGAAAAATGTAAAAACATAATTCAGTGGAAATATACGACTCAAATTTATGTAATGAACATATCAAAATAATATAAAAGAACATATAAACTTCAGCATTACTATTTTACTCCTGATAGACGACTACAAATTAATCCTAATTGATTTATTACAGTGATAATATAGCGCTATAAGCTCTATACATGGAGCCAGATGTAGACATTTTAATTACGATAATGTGAAAATATCTTTCATTTTATTTAATTTTAATATTTGACAAAATTATTATTGTAATCTATTCCTCGTGACAAAACATCAAAAGAAGCTGATTTATATGATTCTAAGGAATACTCGAATTACGTTAATTAAGCTCAAATCTTTTTCAATGTTTTATTATGGATATTTCATTATCTTAAAAGCTTCCTAGGAAAACATGAATAAGAACAATCCACTTGAAGTGTTCTCCAATTCGTATTTGCAAAATACACACCAAAGTCAATTCGTTAAATCGGATCGACGTCTAAACAACCTTAACATAAATTCTATAATTATTTGATTATATTATCCTGCAGAAATGCTCAGAAAACATCAAAAGCAGAAGTAATCAACAAAAAACATGTTTTTTTAGAACTTCCTTTACGCAAAAAAATGATAAAATTCGCCAATTGGATTAATTTCTTTTTTCAGAGGGTCATGAACTTTAAAAGCTTAAAATGTACTTTATATTTTTCAAATACGTGATATATGTTTTTATAACTATATATACGCTTAGAAAAAAAACTGTAATATCAATTGAAATATTAATTTTTCTTTTTTAATAAAACATAGCCTTATTTAGAATTGAATACTACTGAAAAATAATATTTTTTCACTCGTAAGATATTATAGTTACATTTGTAAACAAGCTTTAAGGATTTAGTGTTTTTCAGAAAAAAATAATATTGTTGAATATAACATAATTTAACGATCTATAGCACGATTCTGCATCAATAAGAGATCACGTCACATCATGTGTGACGCGAAATACATACATGTTTCAATTAGTCTTTGTTCAACATCCAATTAAAACAGCAAATAGTTATTTTTGATTGATACAAAATCGTTTCACAGTCATTAAACTGCATTGTATTCAACAATATTAATTTTATTCAAAGGATATCAAATCCTTAAGGCTTGTTTACAAATACAGCTGGGATATTATCCTCTTAACTTTTTGAATAGGAAGGATCACAATGAATCATAAAATGAATACTTCACACACTAAAATGATGTAAAAGCACTAAGTCAGTAACGTCATCTGAAAATTTTCTTCAAAAAATACTATAAATTTATTCAGTTATACAAAGTTGAATAAATGTCAGTTTTAATAGTAAACTTGATTTTTTCTGCGTATAAGCTTAGGTTTGTTATAGAAAAGTTTAGCAAAGCTTAAATATTGTTGCAATTCAGTGCGTCCAAGGTTGACACAATATTAAAAATTTGAAGGATTTATACATTTCGTAAGTTAAAAATAAGTTTGATAATAACTTTGATTTTGTAACATGATGTCTCGTTTTAGTGCGATTTTAAAAAGAATTTTGCTCAGGAAAACAATGTTAAAATTTTTCACAATGAGTATTGAATTACCTTTTGCTTGAGACATTTCGTGTGAGTACTGAACCTTGGCTTGTTGTGTGCTTATAACTTTGTATTTCAACTACAGTTTTTCCTTTCTCATCTTTCTTTATTAAATTAAGTTTTTACTGATATTTTTATGCTTTCATATTTTTTGTACAGAAGTTTAAACTGGATTTGACGTCATTGAAAATGTAGATAAAATATTTTGATACTTAAATGAAAGATTAAAAAATACTTTTATATTTATAATAAATTACAAATTAAATTATGAAATAATGAAGAATCAAAATAAATAAATTGATCAAAAATTATTTTGAAAAATATTTTCATTGATAATAAAAGTATGTTGTTTAAAATTGAAAAAATTTGAAGTTAAAAATATTTTAAAGCATTATGATGCTATCTTAAACGACATTACTCAACGTCAATAAAATATTTTTTTAGTATTGATATATTTTGATAAATGTATGTTTAAACCCCCACTATTTCAGAGAGGATTTAAGGATACTTTTATGGAGGTTCATGACCCCCTAACACGAGTTTTTTAAATTATTGCAAGTAATTAATATTTAATAATACAAAGATTTTCTACATAATGAAATGTTATCAAACTAACACAACAACATATTTAATTTAAACAAAATCGTAAATTAAATCTATTATAAAAATAAATAAAAATAGGGTAAAATCATCTTATATGAATGTAATTAATATATTTTGACTGGCGAATAGTTGTTATTGCCTTTCTTTAATATGCAGAAGTGGCCAAGATTTCTGCATTACTGCCGTACAGATATCCCAACTGGTCACACTCTACGTATACCATAAAACTGTACGAATAGCATCAATAACAACAGCCAACTCGGTGAATCTGTGCTAGTAGTATATCTATATACTATACGTACTACATAGCCGTAGTACTATGGCGCGCGTGGCGCAGTAGACTTTATTCATGCGAGGCAGCTTGCAGCTATACGATTATGAAATTATTCATAGCGAGGACGCCGGGTCTGCGCTTAATTATTCAATTTCATTTAGGTCTTTTGATGGCAACGTCTAAGCTCAGCCCGATATTTGCGCCACGATTATTTCATGAACAACAAATTGCTTACAAATATTGCAGCGGAATATTAAAAACTCGTTTACGCTTTTGCGTGACTAATGCCACAAATAGGTTTTCCGGCAGGAATGCGACTTGACACTCCGCAGCATCCCACAAGTGTTCATTTGGCGTTAATGTTGCGCTTACAATGAATGTTCGTTAGCAACTCGATAAATATGTAATGCAGCTACTTGCAAGTTTCTCTCAATAGTGCCGCGCTAATACGATCCCCGGGGAGCCCCTTGCAGCAAATGAAATGTCTTGAGATAAATACACGCTGTGAGATGCTATTGCTTTGTATTATTAACCGACTCAACCGGAAACGCTGGTTCAAATAAATCGCTGAGACGATGCTTGAAAAATAGACCTGCCGAATTTAACGAAGCCCATTTTTTCCTTTAGTTACGGTAATTAGAGAGGTGTCGTACGGACAATAGTTCGCTCAGGAAATTTCATTCACAGCTTTTTGTCATAGAATGGTAAATTTTACTATTTTATTTATAGGATAGTGATTATTAAGTATACTGTGATTTTTGAGATTTAATTTTTGAATTTAGTCATCTGATTAAAATACATATTTATGGATTAGTTGAATATGGTTGGTTCACTATTTGTGATAAAAATGATCGTGGTTTTTTGAAATCAATTTCAAAACTGTGGTAAACTGCACTGTTTAGGTATTATAACATTTTACCGTATATCTAATTTCTCGTTACTTACTTTATTTTTTTATTTAAATTTTGTCTATACACAATTTTGACTAATAATAATAAAATTAATATTATATAAATAAAAATAATATTAAATATTACATTACCTATAACCAATCCATTACATAAGTAAAATAATTATATGCTTTTTTTATATATGAATGACATTTTTGTCTAGTAGATCCAAAGTCTTCTTAGGGTTAAGCTGTGAATTCGTATATTTCGTATAGTATTCGTATCATATGTATACAAAGACTTTTTATAAAATACGTTTTTAATAGGGAAAATGCCATTAGACATCAAATTACCATTTTAATAACTTAAATTTTCAATTATCTTAATATTATTATATTAAGTTATATTGCTATATTGAATCATTGATTGAAATTATTTGTATATATAATAAAACTATATAGTCGATTCAGATTGAATATGAAAAAAGTTTCCCATTCAGTAATAAACTTTACTATCAGTGAAATATCTATAATTGTACTATACAATTTTCGAAGCGTTCAGATTATCAAAGTATTGAATATTAATGCAAAAATTAATCTATAAAATGACATAGAATACATACGTAATAACACTTTTGAATAATTAATTATCGATTCTAAAATCTGTTCAAAAATATAACAAATTGTGAAACTCCTTATTTTCTTTTATATGTGTCTTTTCATAAATAAAAAGTACTTAATTTTCATTCTCATATAAAATTTCTCCCACTGTGAAATTTGTTTTTATAATTAAACTTCATTTCATGTTCACATTTTGCATGTGACGACAATAATATTGTATTCTTTGTCAAAGAAGTGACGCTTTTGTGAAACCTTAAAGTATCGCGAATCTTCGAAGAGCCGTGCAAGCGCTGATTTCAAATGAATCATTTTAAAGGTTTCGACGATATTACCGGTATAACAAAGAACTACAATCTATAACCAATCGTTATTTTGAGAACAAATCACTTATACGGAATTTCCATTAGTGGATCAGTTTCTTAAAAATAAATCACATCAAGTCCGTACCAAAACTTACCCTTTTCAAAGACATGTCAAAAGAAAAATACAGATGCTATGAAAAATACATCTACTTTAAATTCAAACTGAACAAAAACACATATCCAATTCAAAACTGTATGCATCAATTTTGCAAAACTTGACTGAAAGTAATATTTCGTTGTTCATGTGTTTTAGCCCTGGAAAGTTTGGGAAGTCCAGGCCTGCCGGACAGTGCGGTTCCATCGGACACGGATTTTGGCGTGTGTTCGGCGCCAACGAGTGCGTTCAATTTTCGCAAATTCGAGCCTGAAGAAGACAGCAAAGACGAGCTGGAATTGAGCTGCGCGGTGAGTCAACCGCAACAGTGTAAAGTACGAGATGCGCAGAACTTTCTTCAGTACCTGAATTACAACGACCAGCACAGCTCGGAAGAGGAGTTAGAAGTAATAAATGGACCGAAAGTAGCCGCGGCGCAAGGTCGCAGACCGGCAACCGCGCCGGAAAAGCGCAAGTGGTCTGAAGTCAATAATAGCGGCGGTAGCGAGGCACACAACCCATGCCAGGCTCAACAGCAACAGCTATTCAATTCAAATGATGCTGCTCCCGCCGTGGTCGTCACTTGTTCAGCACCAGTCAGCAGAACTGGAAGAGAAGCTGGTTCTGGCTCCAGTGACGAAGAGGTCCGTTAATATTATGTATTAACGCTATTAACATAACGCATTATACAGACCTTTCAAGTTTTCAGTTTGCTCACCAGCGCCATTTTGAAATATGATGTTTTGTTGTAAACATGATCTATTGTAACTGTAATAACACAAATTCTGATAAAACATAACACATAATGGCTATATACTGTTAGCATATATTTCTTGCAAAAGAATATTAAGAGAAAATGATGGAGATCCTTCGCAGACAAAATTAGATCGTAGAAAATTCTTGAGGAGTATATTTTGAGATTTAACAATAAAATTTCTATTATAAAGTTCATAATATGAACGTACAAATTGTTTCTAAGTTTGTTTTTGATATTGTATATAGTAGAAACTCCATTAAAAATTGTATTAAAGACGAAAAATTGGTTGTCAGAGTCCAAGATTTAAACCCGAGTCTCTGAAATTATACGCAATATAGAACTATGGTCTTTAAGGTTTTCTGTAGATTCTTGATTGAATGTTAATCAATTTTAATTAATTAAATCAATCAAATTAAATTCACGTTTAATAATATTTTATCTAGAATTGTTTGTTAAAATTTTTAATTTAAAAACAATATATCATATAACAATTTATTAGACATAAAAATGTATTGAATTTATCTGATGATGAAAAACTGCTGTAACTATTTAACGCAAAATATTTCAATATACCGCAAAAATACTATTTGGTTGTAAATCATAAACATACTAAACATTCATTCATAAAAATTTAATGTTTCAATACATAAAGTTTGAAAAAAATCACGTTGTAAACAATATCCGTTTATTAATGCAATAAATCTTTATGTAAAAACTAGAAAGTATTATGACAATTCAGAATAAAATGTTGAAATGACACATAATCAAATTGTCGGTAATAAATAATCTGTCATATAACATAGGAAAATATTTTCAAACCAAAAAATGAGTAATCCATAGATTTAATTAAATGTATTTTTTTATTTCAAACATGATTGCAAATATATTAGTTTTCATCTAGATAATTTATTTTTTTAAGTTGCATCATGCGTAACTTGATAACTTGCATAAATTTTGCACTGCTCAAAATCAAACAAAATAAAATCGTATATTTACAAATCCTAACGCATTTGATTAAATTTTAAATTCAAAAATTGTACTTTGAATTTTAAACTTAACATAATGACGAACATTATTAAGTTTTTTATTGCATAACGTAATAACAACTCTACATATATTAACCGCGTTTTAGTTTTTTGCAATGTTTTTTTTATTATATTTTTTCTGATTTCGTTAGTTGTTGTATTTCAAAAGTTATTATTTTTAAATATTGAATTGATAATCAGATTACTATAATTAAGAAATTTCCGTTCAAATTATTACAACAGTAATTAAAATTATTTGGCTCGCTTTATTAAATTCCAATTAATTTGATAAAATAATGCTTATTACAATTTCCTCATAATTGTATCAAACAAAATTTATCCAATTTATCAACATTTTAAATTAATGTTATATTTTATATCGGAATAAGATATATTAAAAATAAGTATATCGTATTTGTTAACCGATTTTTACCAAAAGAAAATCATTCGAATTACATTCTTCGTTGAAAAGTAGAAAAGAAAATTGAATAAAATGTAACTAAAATTCTAATGATTATTTTTTACAGTTATATTGCACTTTTTATTTAGTTTTAGTCTCATAAATTTTTTTACTATTATTTCATGTTTGATTGAGCCCAGACTAGTATTAAATATTAATGTGCAATTTTAAGAGTAAGAGTAATGTTTAAGAAAGGATTCTATACTTCAGTATATCAAATGGAAGGATAAAATAAAAATGATTTAAATCATTTTTTTATTAGCATAATAACACTGTATAAGCAACCTGAATATAGTTTTCGTTTATTACGAATTAACATCGACCAACTTTAAACGCAATTATCCCAGGAACTTTTTATGTACTCAAAGTTCCATTTCATTCTTAATTTTCGTCCGCTTTGCTTGAAAGTTCGAAAAGTTCTTCATAAAAGTAGAAAGATTAATTTGTATTGATATAACTGCCTCATACTTTTCATAAAAAATGTTACGGCACTATTAATTTGAAGATGATGAAAAGTTTGAAAAATTTTGTCACAATGGAAACGCAATTTTTATTATTATAGATTTATAAAAAAAAGGCTCCATAGATAGTTAGTAATTTGTTTAAAATTGAATTTTAATTTTTAAGCAAATTAAAAATAAAAAAATGAATTATAAGTTTAAGTATATGAAAAAATGGACAAGGCATTGAAAAAAATTTACGTAAATCACCCCGCCGGTTACGCCGGCAAGCGCAAATTACTCGTTGCTGTTCATGATAAATATCCTAACGCTTCGATATCTTCATGGCTTGATC
>JABFQD010003501.1:0-13119 GCA_022817045.1 Psix sp. ZL-2020 | reverse complement strand
ATATCATATATCATTTACATTTAAAATCTTATGTATATGCATTATTTATTTAAGTTACCTTTATTAAATTGCTTCCTTTAAATAATATAATTGTTTTACTGATGAAAGTATGTTTTTCAGTAAAAGCCATAGTTTTGTTTAATTTGCGTATTATTTAAATGACATGGGGTATGAATATTCAAACTACACGAGGAGTGTGAATCATTTTCGATAAAGTATCAAGTTAAACTAAAAACAAATTGAAGGACAAGCGATGTTATAACATATTAATAATAATATATAATACATAACAATATTTATAACAACATTATAAGTGATGAAGTTATATATTTGTATTAATTATAACGTCTAATCTAATGAAAAGAAAAAAATGAAAGACAAATATTAAATAAATTTGTTCTCGATATTATAACATTTCGAAAGAAATCATTTTTACTTTTGATCATTTTTATGAATGATTTTGTCAAATAATTCTATTTGTTTTTCTGATAAATATGGTATATGAAATACAACGTACTACTGATAGTCGTGACGAATTATATTCGATTAAAACTGATAACAATTTTTTCTCATAGCTTATTGATCTAATCTAATTTTAGCGCTCTTGTCAAAATAGTTATGAAAATAGTATGAGACAAAATAAATACATATGAAAGACAAGAAATATCTTATTCCGAGCAAATATTACATAAAATTTGTGTAGAAAAATACAAATCAAATATGCAAATAACATTCTTATTAATAGAACTTTCTGAATGGCTTTATCGTATCTAAGATATCACGAAGAATATATCGCTATGAAAAATATAAATAAAGTTAATATTTTGAAATAACAATTTTTAATCAAAGTTAATAAAACCTTGTATGTTCCTTGATATTCCCAACACCGATCCAAATGAGGTACTAAAGAATATTTCCTACACTTCCGAAGTGTCACCGACGTCATGATAAAAGAAAACTACTGTAAAAGTAGAGCCTCATCTGGGAAGTTCTTTACCTTATCCCTTCCCAGATTACCCAATCGACGCACGATATCTTTTTTTAAATATTTTTTTCTTTCGACTCTTTGATGAACAAAATACACTTAATGATAAGAAGGAATACTTTATCTATCAGGTAGAAGAAAAGTAACTTTTTCTTATTCGAATAAAAGCATATTTGCTTTTATTAACTACATAAATTCAATTGAATTGATAACTTTTTAATCTTTGAGATTCGATTGTTAAAATTAGTTTGTTTTTTTTACAGTTGCATGTCTAAACTTTTCAAATATATATAGTTTCAATGTAAATGTATATACAAAAATGACATAATTTGATGAATTAAATGATCATAAATTGTTAAATATATTATTCCCAGCTCGAATAATAATTTAGTTAATAAAATACTTATTAAAGCACAAAATAATTTTTCAAAAACATAAAAACTTATTTATAAACAGCGAGTTTTTTAAATATATTCATTACACAAAAGTAGAGTTTTTAAATCAATCTTTAAAGGCGGCGCTGCAGTCAGTGGAACATTATTAGTTAGATTTTATACAAGATTTATCACGAGATCTTAATTAATTTATGGTTCAAGGTTACATTAAATGATTGCGAAAGTGTTTAAAAAACCATAAATTAAATTTGAAAGGTATAAATAATAAACGAAATTTCAAAAATATGTATAGCTTGATACTACAATAATTTTGCAATGAAATATAAATTTGTTAATCTTTTTCATTAATTGTATATCCATATAAAAAATCTTACTACTCCATCCTTTGTAAAAACTAAAAAATGCCTCATATTAAAAGATTTTGACTGTAAAGCTAAGTTTCTCACTTTTTGTTTACTACACATAATATTCTTTTTATATCAACGGTATGAAAAGTAATATTTTTTGTTCAAAGACAAAATTGTTCTTAAACTGGAAATACTTTTCTCACAAAGAACACAAAAGGCTTGTTCTTTTCAGAAAAATGTTCAGACGTAAACTTTGAACATGCATAACAAGTATTGCAGAGCTGTGTTCTTTTTTTATTTTAAAATAAATTACTCTCTCTCTCTCAAATATCTACCAACACAATGTATGCTCAATTCATAAATTTCTTCTCATTATGTTTATTTCCTAATGTATTCATGTTTGCAAAATCACCTTTCTTTTTTTGTCTAAACTATGATCAAGCCTCCGAACCCAAATCTCCTCAGTCGAGTCGTAATCGATGGTGCTAGAGCTGCTCGCTTGACTTTTCATCTCAATTAGACTCGAATCAAAGAAACGTTTGTCCAAATGCGGACTAGGCAAAGGACTCGTCCTCGAAAAAGTCATGCTGCTGGAGTAACTAGGCGGGTCGGTTGCGGGGAAGGTCATACCAGGACCTGCGGTATGTCTTCGCCGCAGAGGCGGCTTGGTCGACGTCGGCGAGGTCACCGTCGACGTACAAGTGAACCGCGAGGTGGCGCTCGCTGGCGCAGAGGTCGTTGTCATTGACGTAGTTGAGGCCGATTTCTGGTCGATCTTTTCCGAGCTCGATTTCTCAGATGACGATGGACTCAACGTGGTTCGGGAATTTACGCTCTCTGATTGTTCTTGCGATTCTTGTTTCTTCAGGCGTTCGCTTTTTGAGTCGTCCACGCCGGCATTATTTGTACTTTCGTTGTTTTTACCTAAAACGTAATTTCGTATTAAATTAATATCATATTTATTAAGATACTGATTATTAATCATTTTTTAAAGTATCAATTGAGAACTTATGAAAAAAGTATTAGTTCATTACATAGACTTAGACGCTTTGATTTTGCTTCATTTGAATTGACGTGTTTATAAAAACACAATTTAAATACAATGCATGAGTTGAAATTTCTGTTGAAGAGAAGCCATAAAACAAAACTAGAGTTAGCTTGCAATAAACTCCGTAATGCGTGTCACTGTGAAGCTGATTCGCGTTTCAAAAACCAATTACAAGATTAAACAAACTTGACCCACATCATCTAAATATATATTACAGATTGAAAGATTAAGCAAAAGGTGCATTACCATATACCCGTAAAGGAATATTTGGTTTCGGTAATGGCAAGAAGCATTTGTTTTTTTTAAACCTGTATGGAGAATAAATGACTAAGTTAATATCAACATTTATTTCAAATTAGGCGTCGGTAATATTAATGTAGAACATTTGCACAGCTAATAATCTATAAATTATCTCAACTACGCATTAAAAATAAATTATGTTTCGTAGTCAAGTAATAAATGCTATTATTATGTTTAGTATATAAAATGAAATTCATTAATAGATCTCGAGACTAATCTAAACAAAAATTATAATTCTGTTTGAATCTTTTATTCAATATTTAATCACCAATATAACGAATTTAAACTTCTAAACATAAGTCTTTCATGCAATTCAAATATAAATATTCGACGCACGAATAAAAAACATGTATTTTACATAAATTAAATTTAACAATTATTTGAGTAGATAATTTAATATTTTAAATTTGGCATTTTTAATTTCCATCATTTTATTGAAGCTCTTTTTTCTTTTCAATATAAATTTAAAGTTAAATTATTTCAAACTATTTGTCTCGAATATAAATTATGAATATTCTTTGTAACTTCCAAAATGTTAGATATTCTGAAATATAAACAGCTAATTTTTCTATTAAGACAAAAACTGAAAAATGTTTAAAAAGTATTTTATCAATCACTACGCCGCTGGTCATTGACATTTCACCTTAATATCCTGCAAGTAGTCTGAGTTGGAAATTTTGGATTCCCGCCAAAAAGAATATTTTTATAAATATTATGCAAAAAGATAAATAATTGTTGAAAAACACAACGTCACATATTAGGCAATATTATTTGTCATGTTTTTAGAATATTTATGTACTACAAGAACTGCAAAAGATTAACTGATGACCAACGCTTAATAATTACGTTACTCGCCTATTAATGAAAGAGAAAAATAATCTTTCTATTGTATCAATTTTATTGCACAGTTTTGTCATTCAGCTGTTAACAAATAGTTAAGTTGAAAAATTAAAATCATTCTGAAATCATAAAAAAATGATTATTCAATAAATGTTTTCTGTCACGAATTGAAGCTTTAGCAAAATACAAATATTTCAAAAGCGATATCAGTTGCGAATTAAAAAAATGTAATCTTTCAAAATGAAGTACCTTTTCAACCACACATATAAGTTGAAAGATATTAATTATTGAATCAACTGATTACTTTTACAGTTATCAATTATAAAAATGGTTACAATTAAAACGTTTAATTTCTTTTTAAATTATAACATATTATATAATTTCCTATTTAGTAAATATCTTACATAATCGCAGTTGATTTTTTCTTTAATAAAGTACTTCTAACTCAGTGCTACTTTCAGATAATCATGTTTTGTCAACTTTGACGAGAAAACAATATGATTTAAAACAAACCAAGAGAAACATCTCTGTTATAAATCAACCAACTATCAACATCTTATTACAAAATAACACCACGTATTTTTCCGCGCAGCGAGGAAGTAAATTTACGTAAATTTTATTTAAAGTGGCCATTCGTCAAGTGGTTATCAAAGTCTCTTTATTCAGTAATAAGATTAGTATCTTCGATTAATCTCAATGGTCAAGTTGCCATTATACTTTCATGCGGCAACAAAAACGATTCAAGCTAAAGGGTAGCACGGCCATTCCAGTTACCAGCAAGACGTAGGTTCAATTCCCACCCGCGACCTTTTTTTTTATTTTTTATCTAGCTTGCAAATTGTAAATTGTCATAACTGCAAAACTACTGTACTATATAAGTGAACATTAGAGAAATAAAATATTTCCTCTGAATTTGTATATGTCTTTGCATGTGCAAGTTTGCTCTTCAGCAAACAAAAATTGCTCGATTTTCAACGGACCTTCTTCAGTTTCATACTCGTCTTCTTCCCTACACTCGCTGAGTCTTCTTCCCCACGGATAGGGACTGTGCGTCTGGTTCCTTGAAGGTAGCCGATTGACATGCGACAGAAAATAGTGGTGGAAGAAACTGTCGACGCCTTCAGAGTCCTCGCCGGAAGACTGTAGCATATCCTTGAGAGCCGCGAGAGAGGTAATTGTGTTGTAATTAATGGCGGATATAAGGTCATCCTCGATGTCGCTGTCGTCGGTGGTGTCATCATTCTTGGTGTTGGGCTTGTCTTCCTCCGCAGGCTCGGCAGGCTTCGGCTCCTCGTTAGGCTTCGACGCTTTGTCCGAGCTGGACTCGGACTCATCCTCGGAGAGACTCGTCGAGGAAGACGTGTTGTTAGTCGAGGAGTTACTCTTCGCCAGGTGTCGCTGCTCCGGCGCTGTCATCGCTTCGGTCTTGTTCGAACCCGCAGAGATGTCCTGCGACTTCGACGTCGACTCCTCGGACTTGTCGGACTTGTCGTCTTTCGCCACGGAGACGGGCTCCGTGTCTTCGCTCTTCGGCTCGCAGTCATCGGATTCGCTTTGTTTGTCTGCGTTCAAACTTTCCTCCATAAATCTGCAAAACCAAAATCTCGTTAAAACTGACGAACACTCGAATGGCGATATTTGAATTTCCCTACAACGCAATTCCATTTGATATCCAACCTAACTTTGCAAACCAAACACATTTTATCAAAATATATTCTTCAACATACTCGACAAAGTAATAATCTAATTATAAAAGAGTCCAAACACATAAATCAATGCTAAAAGATTGTACAGTCAATTTGCATTGGATTCAAGCTACGCCAAGGTAATTTTCTTTTGCTCCCACTCGGCCATTTGAAATATCCATAAAACAAAACTGCGATTGCACATTAAAGAATATTTCATAAACTTGAAATATCTCTATTTTCTCATTCTGCAAGCTCGTCGCGTTGGTTTGTGTCTACACACGTTAAGTCCCAAGATAAAAATCGATCGCAAATTGTTTGTCTAAGTTATCGCGTCGCGTTGATAGCTAGGCAAAGAAGCGAGCTCGGAGCTCGCTTGCGGTGTCATCTGCGTGTGCAAATCACGTAATTGCAATAATGAAACAGCTATTTACGCAGCGTGTTGCACACCGCCAAACAATCGCTAGGCGTGGTCATCTCGTCTCTTTCAAGGGTATCGGCATCGTGACAAATCGCTGTCTAAACATCATCGTTGCTCATGCCGCAGACAACTTCAAACACGCCACGCAGTTTCAGTATCAATCCCGCTTTGTCCTCTTCGATCTAAGGCCCAGCGCAAATCGCGCGGTCGTCATTGAGCCTCGAGGATCTTATTTTCGAAGTTGCGACCGGCGCAGCCAATGGAGAGGCGCGGATTTTTGGCGCATTGCGGCGGACAAGATCTCGTACTCGAAACGCGCAGCGTATCTTTTTGTTTAACGGAACGTAAATTGACGATAATTAAGCGACGTCTTACATTACTAATCTGACATTCAACGCGGACGCTCATCTTGCATCGTTAATACGCCATTACGTAACCCGTTGCGTTACAAATAATCATGACACTTATCTATGAATTAATATTAAACTAATTTCCAATGGCAGGTAATCGAATTAGCCACGGCTGAATAATTCAACAACTCATTACCATTAGCAGCACTCGCAGATGCCACGAACTCGAGTAAGACGTGCCGGATTCCGAACTTCAATTATTCGTCACATGTTTTTAGTTGGATCTGTGATTTATTTATAATTTCGTTCAAGGCGATCGATCAAAAGTAGAGCAAGTGCATTCACCCTTAGCGTTTAGTATCAACGTCCACGTAGGTTAGCAGCGACTCGAGAATAGCCGAAAATAGCCAAATTCGCGAGTTCATTTGTCTGCCCAATTTCCGCGAGGAAACAAAACGCCGCAGGAAATTAAGGCGACGCCGCCAACGACCAAGAGGGGGGAGGGGAGGGTCTGGCGGAAATCTAGCGAGGAAGAAAGTAGCTGGACGGACAAGCAGACTAGCATAAATTGGAATTTGGCAGAGTGCCGGATTCGCCGGCGAGTAGTAGCGCTTGTTTACCGCGCGTGACGTAAGACCGTTTTACAGCAACAAATAGCGACGCGTGCGCCCCGTCATTTTTCCCTTCGGATTAAGAAAGCGATCGAGCCAATTAAACACACGCCCAATTCACGCTATATATAACCACTCGAAGCAAGGCTCGCGTCTTTCGAATAAATATGTTCGCTTCAATTGACATGTGATATTCTGTCACTGTAAATTTGTCCGAACCTTCGTGACATCTCTGTTATTAATTGTGAAACAAAGTCGCGCTCGGGCGAGTCGCGAGTCGAGAGGAGAGAATAGATTTTGTCTGCTTTGCGAAGAAACGGAATTAGACTTACATATTTATGTATTTAAAAGAATGTTATCGATCGATGCTAAGTATATCGTGTATAAACGAGCAACGCAACTACGCTGAACATTGCGATTCTCAAGCCTCAATCAACGAGCTTATTGATTCCGACGTGCTATTTCCTGGTCACTGCTGAACCTTGACAAATTTCAAAACGGAAAAATCCAGTTTCAACATTCACACTGATAACGATCAAGCTTTATTGAATCTTCAATCTTAATATTATGAACTCAAAAAAATGAACTCAAAAAATGAACTCAAAAAATGAACTCAAAAAAATGAACTCAAAAATGAACTCAAAACAAATGAACTCAAAAAAAGAACTAAAAAATGAACTCAAAAAATGAACGGTTGATTTTTGAGTTTTGAAAAGCAAAAATAAAGCCACGAGTTTGAGGGAAAATCGACGATTTTCGTGAAAAGGATGGTATACAAAAATGCGCAAGCTCGCACGTGACCGGAGCAACAGCTTGCAACGTACTGCGCATGCGCGTTCGAGCTCGCGCTATTGCGTGCGATTTCCTCTGTGTTTTATCGAATGAAAAAGTGTCGTTTGTTTTATTTATACAATGAATTTCCCGGCAAATTGTTTGTTGCGATGTTCGCTGCAATACTTTTGATTGGAGATGATTTCGCAACGGCTGGAAAAGTGTGAAAAGCGATAAAACGACTGGATTGTTTGACGAAATGTTTCGTCACTGGCGAATAGATAAACGAGAGGCAATTAATTTTTCGGTTAATGCTAATCATGCCGCGTCCACAATGTTTGCATTGTGTGGGCTGACTGAGACGATAAAGTATCTATTAATCGTGTTGCGCAATCGGGATCGCGCATCGCTAAGAATGAAAAGCAAATATTTTTATATACCTACTCAGCGTGCTTGTTTTAAATTTAACTAGTTTATATACGATGGAATAAATTCATTTCTACTTTGAAAACTGCTTTTTCCACGAATTATTACAAATCCTAAATGCAGCAACAAAGCAATCAAGAAGCGAGCGAGGGAAATAAAAATAAAGCGCTGCAACTATGAGAAAAAACAAGGTTCCGAGTGGTCTAACATTTGGCAACATGATGCAGCTGACTCGCACGAAAAAGCAGACAACGCGGCGACAACGGTGCATCTCTATGAACTGACTTTGACTTTCTAAATCGCCTCCGCGAATTTGCTCGCCTTCGACTCGAGTGTACACGCTGCAGAACACGGAAAGTGAATCACTTTTCAATCAACTGTTGACCTTGTTTTGTTAAATCGTAAATAAACGAAGCATTTGTCTTTATTCCATTGTTTAGTCACGACAAACGACAGTCAACAAAGAGAAGCGAAAGCTAACATTCTAAAAAGACCAAAATGGAGATTCTGAATTTGAAGATCATTTTGGAAATAGCAAAAATCGCAGTGATGGATTTACAATTCTTGTATTCACTTGGATTTGAATCGTTTTGAATGTGTAGTGTAAAAGTAGACTTTGAAAATGCAGCAAAATAGAATTTGAAGTTTTGGATTGTTTCGAAAATGAAAAACGAAAGGGTTAGTCGTGCACGATATTGGCATCGTAATCAATAAAACTAATTCTCACGCTATGTATCATTTCCAAGAAGCACAGCGTTACATGAAATATAACAGTTCGAGCAGCGGTTTTGCATTCTCTGCGAGGCAAATTTTTATCTTCCATTGATTTTATAAATAACCGTCGGAATGAGAATTATAAAAAGAAAAACATTTGTGAGTCAGACGTGGACTCAAGGAAATTTTGCACAATCGATCCTCTCATTTTTGCTGCTCACTTTTTGTCAGATTTCGTGCGATTAAAATAATGATTATTGTTGAAATAATAATTAAAAATTGTGCAACGCGACGTTAACGAAAAGGACGCGAGAATGACTGAAGCCGAGCAGCCAATTATGTTGTTATGTTTGTAATTTACACTGCTGACCGGGAGCAAAACGCTTTGCACATTTATGCATTGCATAATGCGTCGGGAGTTGCGAGCTTGTGAGTCTCGTTTGGCGAAAAATGGCAAGAGACAATGTCTCTCGAAGCTGCTTTTATTATCGATGAGTTCGTGACTCCCAATGAAGCGTGATAAGGAAACAACGCTCGCAGTAATCACATTCCTACGAGCATCATCGAGCCACAAGAAAACTACAGACGACTGAATAAATTCATTGATATGCGCGCAACTAGCTTCGTGACGAGAAAATCGAGCCGCTTTAGAGGTCGCGATTGATGAGCCTTAAGGTGGTCGTGTTGGAAGCGAGAATACGTTTTTAATGCTTTATATAACTCATTTCAAATTTCGTTCCACTTTCTGAAATCATAAAATATTTATTAGTTTTTAGTCGTAATGAAACGTGTTTGCTACGATAGCAACAAATGTATTATCATATATGCAGTATCATATATTATATATATCAAATTGTATATAAGGAAATGTGAATAACGAACATATTTTTAATCAGCGACAATATCTTTTTATCATACCTCAAATATGGTGCGTAATATTGTATGCAAAATACCTAACGTTGAGTTTCTTTAATTATTGTTTTCGCAATTGAAGTTTTAAATGAAACGAAATACATTTCTCAGATTCAACTTGACGGACTAAATGAACTTCTACACAGAACACTTAGTTTGATTTGAACTATAAAAAGATATTCGTAATGAACCATTTATAGAGAATTTCTCAAAATTTGACTTACATTTTACTTTCAACAATGCCGACCTTTTATTTCGTCCAATCATTTATTTTCAGTCGAAATGTATATCTGCTCTTTTTATTACTCCTAATTCTGTTTTGTTAGTTTTATGTGCAATTCAAATCATAATGAGCTATTTACTTTTTTTAATTTGTTACACAAATGCTACTATAAATATTCAACTACTTTATTGCTAATTTTTTAAATGCAAACGTAAATATATGCAACTGCAACAATGAAATCTAGTCTTTATTTGAAAAGCCAGTAACTCAAATTTGAATTATGGTGAACCAAGAAATAATTGCCAGTAATAACAGTGAATTCCACCAAATTATTGACATACGATAATTATCATTTACGTATCAAGATATAAATCATTTCGTAACTCGATATTAAGTTTACAACTGTTGAGAATATAACAATCGATATTTTTAATCAACTTCCAACTTATAATTTGGATCCATTTTTGATAGTTTTACGGCGCAAAAGCAGTTAGTTACAATTATTTCTCATTGTCATTTATTAAACAACTTCAGAGTTGCGTGTTTGAAAAAAAGAACAAAAAATAAGACTGCAAGTTCAAGCCCTTTGAACTTGGCTTATGCCCTTTTGTAAAAAATCGATTTCTTTTATCTGTAATGCGTGTACAAGTTTCTTATTAGTCTAACCAAGAAACTGCAGCACCTTGCATTCAATGAATTTTGCCAAGCTTCATATTACGATAATTAACAATCGTTATTTAAATCGTTTTTCCTGCAAAAGGCAGTTATTTTGTTGAACAATGAATGAACCGATTGTTAGAACATAAAGCAATAAAAACAAGCTCTGTTATTTTTCGCATTCCTGGGCGATTAATTTTAAACGAATCAAAACATATTCGCTGACAATTAAACAAACATCTCAACTTCGTGTTCGACTAATTCATCCCACCGAGTTCAAATCAACTGTTTGTTTAATGGTAAACTAATTCCCTCCATACTCTAACCCCTCGTTTATGACATTGTTAAATGGAGCGTCAAATTCTAGCAAAGCACAATGAATATTATTCCACACGCCAAACAACACAAACACAACAATTACAGCAACGCTAATAAAATGATACATGGTTTTTAATGAGCGCAGTTCTCCACTCGGTGTTGCAAAATCACATAAACCAAATCATGACTTTCGCAAGCTCCTGAGAACGAGACAAACTTGGTCAGCTCGAGAAGTTCGAGTTTACGAGGCAGAACCGGCGTATCGTTTGAACCGAGACACCATCAAGCATCCAAAAAGTCTAACCTACAATCTGGAGAGACTTAGGTTAGGTTGTTAGTGTGAATGCTGAACTTACGGGTTAAGCCGTTCGCGATTGGTCAGCAGGTCGCGAGTCACGCGGCAGCTGGTTTAGGTTAGCCAGCCGTGTTTCGCTCAAACGATCGATTGATCGGCCGAAAACGATTGTTGCTCGAACATCAAGAGGACGAAAAAACGAACTTGACCTAGCTCAATGACGGCGGTGTTGCGATGACGGTTTTTTTCGAAAGTCACTAGACAAAGATTTTTGTCACTAGGCGACAAACAATGACAACTGGGATGACATTTTCCAAGCAGCTACTGCTCTTTGACAACTCACCTGGGAGAGGGAAGGGGGGGGGCTACAAAATAGTCGGTCGATAGAAAAATTCAGCAGGTGCGTGAGACGATGCGGGCGCACTGCGGAGCTTACGTGACCCGAGTGAGCCGGACTGTCGGGCGCGACATTTTGAGCCGGAACGAGTCAAGCGAGCGGACGCAAGAGCACCGCGCGCGCCTGGGGGATTTTCTGGGGACCCGCGCGTGTGTGCCGACGACTATCAAGGCAGTCAAGTCAGCCGAGAGGCGCCTGCGTCTGCGGACGGACGCGGACTGACGCGAACGGCCGCTCCGATTGGTCCACTGGGACCTGCGAGTTTGCGCACGCGCATCGCCCAATACGGTTCATCGACTCTCCCACAACACCCCAACCACGATTCGCATGCGTCCCGCGCCTAAATTACATGATTATTGCTAGATTTTGGACTATTCAGAAGCTCCGACAATGATACCAGTCATTTTCTGTTTCTTTTTCTCCTAACGCCAAATTGTCTTTGGAGAATCAAATGGAAGAAACCAGATGTATGAGCAGCGCGCAGCTTTCTACTGTATTGCGCGTTTAATAAAACTGTTGATGAAAAAGTTGAGACATTTGGGGAAGTATTGCATTCGCTCGGTATCACATTTTTGGAATAATATATATAATAAATGTACATAAATAAAGAAATTGACAAACATTCCATTTTTTTCATTGATCAATTCAGCATTTTTTATGTAAAATATCGAAATTGCTAAGAAATTAAACAAACAAATTGTAGAGTGATTTTTTTATAAATACACTTTTTTTAATGTAGCTTTTAGTGCGTCAATATAAAACTATTATTTTCGTTACAATTTCTCATTCAATTCAAAAAATGTTTTCATTAAAAAATGATTTTTCATCTGATATTAAAAATCAATTACGTCATTTTATATGTTATTATTATTATAACATGTAATTACTAACTCATTGACTCGTTTATTATTGGCAATAATATTTATACGAAAAACTAGACTGCTTAATATATAAATACTGTTTACATAAATATTTAATCCAATGAGTAAGTAAAAACATTCCATTATGCAAACTAAGGTGAATGTTCTTCTAGTAACCAATTTTATATTTGTTTTTGCAGCTGGTATAATTTTGTTCAAATCATTATTAACAAATATTTCTGAATTATTAAAACATACTTATTTCCTATTTAATAAAATACGAAATAATACTCATTAAAAAATAGAAGAAAAATAAAACAGTTGCTAATAATTTGTTTAAACACTTACAAATTGAATAATTGAAGATTGATTCAAAAACCTTCGACAATGAAAATATTTATAATGTCCTTTTTGTAGGAAAATATAAAATATTGCATAACGAGGTACAAATATAAAAAAAAATTTTATCTTAGTATCCTCACTTTATATTGTATATAATAATGAATATTTCTGTAATCAAATTATTTGGATGGAATGGGTAATAAACGCAAAGCTAAAGTTGCG